>PVJO010023725.1:0-25514 GCA_004026905.1 Hystrix cristata | reverse complement strand
CACTAAAATCTGGAACAAGACAAGGCTGTCCACTATCACCACTATTATTCAATATAGTTCTAGAAACATTAGCAAGAGCAATCAGGCAAGAGAAAGAAATAAAAGGGATAAAGATAGGAAAGGAAGAAGTTAAACTATCATTATTTGCAGATGACATGATACTCTCCATAGAAGACCCCAAGAATTCCACCAAAAAACTTCTAGATTTAATAACTAAATTCAGTTGCGTAGCTGGATACAAAGTTAACACCCAAAAGTCAATAGCATTCCTATATACCAATAACAAACTCACTGAGAAAGAAATAACAGAAGTTATTCCTTTCACAATTGCATCAAAAAAAAATGAAACATTTAGGAATCTATCTAACAAAACAAGTAAAAGATCTTTTCATTGAAAACTACAGTACTCTAGAAAAGGAAATTGAAAGAGATTTCAGACAATGGAAAGATATCCCATGTTCGTGGGTAGGAAGAACCAACATAGTGAAAATGGCCATACTTCCTAAATTACTATACAGATTTAATGCAATTCCAATCAAAATTCCAACAGCATACTTCATAGAATTAGAAAAGGCAACCATGAAATTTATCTAGAACCAGAAGAGACCAAGAATAGCAAAAACAATTCTGGGCAACAGGAATAAGGCAGGGGGCATCACAGTCCCCGACTTGAAATTGTATTATAAAGCTTCTGTGATAAAAACAGCATGGTACTGGCATGAAGACAGACCCAAGGACCAATGGAACAGGCTAGAAGATGCAGAAATAACACCAAACACACTCAAAAATCTCAACTTTGACAAAGGAGTCAAACACCCTCACTAGAAGAAAGACAGCCTCTTTAATAAATGGTGCTGGAAAAATTGGCTTACCACATGCTGAAAACTAAAACTAGATACATGTCTCTCACCATGTACTAAACTAAGATCGAAGTGGATGAAAGACCTAAACATAAAAACAGAAACAATAAATCTCCTGGAGAATAAAATAGGAAGAACTCTCAAAGACATAGGGGTTGGAAAAAAATTTATGAATAAAACTCAGGCTGCACGGGAAACAATTCAAAGAATTGATGGTTGGGACCACATCCTAATAAGAGGCTTTTGCACAGCAAAAGAAATTACTAATAGAGTAGGGCAAAAAATCACAGACTGGGAGAAAATTTTTGCCAGCTGTCCCTCAGACAAAGGTCTAACATCCAGAATATATAAAGAACTCAAAAAGATCAACCCCCCCAAATTTAAAGACCCTATCCAAAAATGGGCATCTGAAATGAATAAACATTTCTCAGATGAAAAAATAAAAATAGCAAATAAATATATGAAAAAATGTTCAACATCATTGGTCATTTGAGAGATACAAATCAAAACAACACTAAGATACCATCTCACTCCAGAAAGAATAGCTATTATCAAGAAATCAAGCAATAACAAGTGCTGGCGGGGCTGCGGGGAGAAAGGAACCCTCCTGCACTGTTGGTGGGAATGTAGACTGGTCCAACCACTGTGGAAATCAGTGTGGAGATTCCTCAGAAGACTACAACTAGAGGTTCCATTTGACCCGGCTATTCCTCTGCTGGGTATCTTCCCAGAAGAATTAAAATCATCATATCACAGTGATATATGCACCACCATGTTCATAGCAGCACAATTTGTAATAGCTAAGTCTTGGAAACAACCTAAATGTCCAACAACTGATGAATGACTAAAGAAGATGTGGTTTTTCTACACAATGGAGCACTACACCGCCATAAAAAAGGATAAACTACAGTCATTTGTATGTGAATGGATGTTCCTGGAGAACATACTATTAAGTGAAATAAATCAGACACTTATTAGTATACATCGAATTGTTTCTCTGATATGAGAAACCGTAAGTGTAAATAAGGACAAAGGGGTAGAATAGATATTATGCTTTAAAAAAAAAGATAGTATTCAAAAGAGAGAACTAGATAGGGAAAAGGGGGATAAAGAAGAAGGTTAAAAGAAAAGTAAGATGAAAGGGGGGAAAAATGGTAAAGTGTAGTTACACTTATTGCAAATAGGGAGGGGTGGGTGAATGGAAGGGAGGGGAGGGGAAGGGGGGAAGAGGGGCGAAAACCAAGATGTATCATGTACAGGTACAAAATAACCGTGTTGATTATGATCATTATGTATACAATGTACCAATGCATGTTCTTGGTAAAAATAAAAAATAAATCAACTGAATAATCCAGGCATCCCTTCAAATCTGTAAATTGAGCGGTTTTCAAATTATGTGTTAAAATAACGTGCCTTTGCCTCAAACGAAAGCCAAGACATGCAAGCTGTAACTTCAGAGCGTTCCGTCACTCGTGTTTACAGCTCGGCGGTGTTCCAAGTGATGGCGCACAGATCTAACTGGCTGTGCGACCCAAGCTGCGTTCCCCCATCATCTGGGTGCATGATACAATCGACCCAACTCGGTTTGCTGACGGTCTCCTTGACACACACAAACAGTCTTTACAACCATTTTAGAAAAAGAAGAGAGTATGTGAATTAACAAGCCAACTGACCAGGCTCGCAGATCAAACAGTAACTACTATAGAAGCACAACAGTGTTAAACCCCAACAAAGAGACAGCTGGGTTCTCATTTAAGAGCTTGAGAGAGTATTTTATATTCATTTGCGAAAAGGAAACATGCGGGACTGAAATTTTTTCTGAAAAGCAACAGAACCGATGAGAAGCACCAGTTTTCTCATTAGCAATTAGTTGTGTGGAACTGGCACACATCTACAGTTAGGGTAAGAGAAGAGAGAAGTTTAAAAAGGCTCAATTGCATGTAAATAGATGACATGCCAGTTACTCATCAGAGTTTACAACACAGAAAAGACCGCACACTCTAAGCGTCCAGTGCAATTTACTGCGGCAATTTAAATGTTCAAGGGAAAAACGTGTCATAAGAAACGTCTACATACACTGCTGTGACCAGAAAAGAGGAACGGACGGACAGCAGAAGCTAGCAAACATTTTGCGAAGCCCCGGCGTCTGAAATGAACTTTGGAGAGCGGATTTGGACAAACAGGAAGGGAAGTAAAAGAACATTCCAGGTGAGGGCTAAAGCAATGGAGAATGCGATCTTTGTTTACTAAACGATGCTGAAATAACCCAACGAAAACTGAAACGGACCCTTCTCAGTCAACATGCTGTGGATTCCCAACACCGCACCTTAGAAAACAGAAAGCATCATCTGACTTATCTTTGGACAGTAATATCCTGTACTAAGATTTGAAGCAAAGTGAGAAATTTAAAATGGAAATACATCATTAGATAACTAAAAAAAGGACACAAAAGTATTTTGATAACTTCGTGTGAATGTGTACAATCAAGATAAAGGAAAACATCATGTTAACTTACAAGAGGAAGGCTAAACAACAAATATACATGTGAAAAAAATTAAAAGACCCTAATAATTGACTAGAAATACAGCAAAATGGTTATGGAGTAAGACAGACCACGGCTAAGTATCCACTTATTTAAATTCATTGAGTATCTGCTTAATTGTTTGCAAAATGAAGACTTTCACTTACCTAAATTATCTAAACATTAGTTTCCTTTTTTTGTAAAATAACAAATATAATCTCAAGGAATGTGTGAAGATTAATGGAACTCTGCTTTGAACACAATCACTGTCCTTATTTCTTTCTTAATATGTCTTATGTCGTTCTTATTTAATATTAAAATTATAAGACGCACATATTTCTCTAGTTTGACACTGTATCTAAAGTACTGTACTTTTAATAATAACCATGCCTAAGACACAACAGAGTGCAAATGGCTGAATGCAAATCTCAGCTTCTATGTCATCCTATACCATGCTTACTACTACAAAATAGTCTTGCCAGAAGAAAATACAAAGGATACATTAAAAGCCTCCATCCTTTCTACACCTAGAACTATCGAAGTATTTGTATCTATACCTACAAGATATTTGTATCTATAGATGAAAGATATTTGTATCAATATACAGTCAGCCCTCCATATCTACAAGTTCTACATACTGAGATTCAACCAATTGTGTATTCAACCAATCTTGGATTGAAAATATTCTGGGATAAAAAAAGATTACATCTGTACTGAACACATATAGATTTTTTTTGTAATTACTGCCCAACAATATGGTATAACAAATATTTACATAGCATTTACCTTACATTATTATACGCAATTTGTAGATTAAAGTACATAGCATGTATGCAGGTTAGATGCAAATATTGTGCCACTCTATAAAGATGAACACCTGCAGATTTTGGTATCCTGGGGATATGATTCCTGGGACCAATCTCCTATGGGCACTGAGAGGCAACTATCTATAATAAATCATGATATTAATGTAATTCTTAATAGAAAGCATCAATATTTTAGTATTCTTAAATTGATACTATCAAGAAATTCTTAACCTCTACTGCAAACTCATGCTGTGAAGGTCTGAATATCATTTATCATTAGACTAAACAATGTTTTATTGTACCCATAAAGATGCAAACTGGCAGTGTTAGATGAATAGGTAACTCATGGCCTTCAGAAGATGACTTTGCTTTCCCTAGGTTTTACAATTGTTCTTACAATTTTAGTTTTCTCTTATTATAAGAGCAATATATCCCCACTATGCAAAATACACAAAGTAGAAAAAGAATAGCCCCACTTGTAATCATACAACCAAATCTATTCGTAATGATTTAGTTCTAATTTTTATATGTATTTTCATGCAACTAAACACCATTTCTTTATATTTGTCCTGTTTTTAATCATTCACGTCATGAACAATATTTTCACATCATTAAAAACTCTTCCACAAAACAACTTTTCATTGTTATATATGTCTTCCATCACATGGATATAACCATATTTTCCCAAATATTTTGCTTTTATAAAAACATTATGCCCAGGACCTCCATATAAAGACTTTGTGAAGATTAGAAAGTTATTCCATTCTCATATTTTAAAATTTATGAACTACAGGTACAAATCCCCTATGATGAATGTTATCACTATGTACATCTAAAATGTACCATTAAAATAAAATTTAAAAAAAAATTTTAAATTAAAAATAAAGAAATAAATAAATTTTATGAACTAGCCACACATAGTGCCACACACTTGTGATCCCAGCTCTCTGGAGGCTGAGGCAGGAGAAGAACAAGTTTGAGTGCAGTTTGGAAAAGCTAAGGTAGCTCTACCTGGGTTGGGATTCAAGAATCCACTGAGCAGCAATGCATGCATGTGTCCCTGTACCCATGAGTCACACTCTTGTCTATTCACAACATAATCCCTCAACATCACAGCATAAACATGCCAAAGCTACTGCCAGGCACTCTTGTCCCAGATTTCTCAGATGAAACTACCGTATCAAATCTGTCAGACTGGAGGGGAAGGGAGAGGGAGGAATTCGGGTTTCAGAAAGAATTAGGCCTTCAAGAAAGTAGAAAACAAAAGTAATCACCTCTGGGGCTGCTTACAGCTCAGTCTGGACAAGACACTGCTGCACACACCTGTGTGGACAGAGAGTACACTCAAGAGCTCTCCAGAGTCCTGCATCCACTGATAAAGTGTGGGTTTGTGTACCTGGCAGCTGCTGCTCCAAGATGTGGTCAGAGGCCCAGAATCCTTATTCATCTGTGATCGAAGAAGCACGTGAACACCCTGTGTAATTTTCTAACAATGATCCACATAGATCTTTGTTGAAATAAACATTTTTAGGACACATCAAGGTCTTGCTATGTAATGCTGAACTGCTGTCCAAAAGATACATTCCAATTTACACTTACCAGAATCTTACAAATGCCAATCTCACAGCATCTTCAACATAAACCTCCCTTGTTTATAAAAAAGCGGGCCTATGTATGAACACATACATACACTGACTTATTTCACACTGGTTTTTAACAGTGGTACCTTGCTACTCATCATTAATTGGCACCAGGAGGCTCACTAACTACCAAAATGAAAAATACCAAACAAATTTTGGCTGGAAAGAGTAGTGAATCATGAGGCAATCAACACCACCAAATTCTAACTTGCATGTTGAGTGCCAAAGAAAAGACAATTACTGGGACAAAATTTTCTTGTCAAAATGCCTCCCATACCAAATTCAGTGAGTTTCAAAACAGTGGAGTACCCAAATATGACTGTACTACTAAGATCAACTCTTTACTCTCCACATTTGTGTGACTGTCCTAGATGGGAAACTCAAAATAAATGTATAAACTTATGTATAGTCTTTTAAAATTAGTCTTTTAAGACTATCTATGTATAGTCTTTATAAATTATCTTGTACTTGGGTTGCCTTTTTATGAATACCTTCTATGTTTGAGACATTGTACTAAGCACTTCACATGATTTATTTCATTGAAGCCTGATAAGATCATAACATAAAAGTATTAGCCTCTTTTCACTGATGAGGAATCAGGAGCTTTAAATAGTTATACACCGTGCCCAAGATCATGACTGGAGCATAGACAAGGAAAATGAGGAGAAGAGAGAAAGTGGTGGTGGAGTGATATATTTTGGGAAACAACTCTGTTCAAGCAACGATGATTAGAATATTCTAAGGTGATTTTCTATAACACAAATACAACTTTCCCATTGACTTTTATTATAGAATCAAAAATGATTCATTAAAAAAGAATCCACAGCAGCTTAACTAGAAAACCTGAGGGAAATGCTAAATGAAGAGGACTACCTGGCTTTAGGAACATGAGAGCCTTCTTACTCTGGATCTCCTGGTTACTGTCCACACCTTGCACTAGTTATTACAATGGGATATTTCGGATACTTTGACTCGGGTATGTTTTGTAATGTACAGCAATAAATTAAAGACTATAAAAAGCATTCTGACAGGAGGTGCTACCATGGAGCCAAGGTCAGAACGACACAGGTTTAAGGTATTTTTCTTAAATAAGTACCCCATTTTGCAGCTTTAGAAACACAAATTCTGTAAAATTAAATGCTTATTCAGAGAAAATATAGCTTTTAGTGCTGTTCATTTAATCTATTCTGTATATTCAAAATCCCTCATAAAATCTACATACATGACTTAATTTTAAAGGAACAGTACATAAAAGAGAGATCATGACACAGGAAATATAAAGCTTTAGAATTCAACATATAAGAAAACAGTATTTTACCCAGGGTCAATTTTAGATTAGATCAAATAAATATTTATTTGTAATTATACATCCTACTAAACATACATATTTTCCAAAATTATCTGCATTTTTAGTTTGTTATCCAAATAAAAAAAGGTTTTTAAAAGTCATGGCCAAATTGGATTTATTTAAGAAATGCAAACTGGTTTAGAAAATCTAGAAACTATTTTCACCATATTTCCAGATAAAGGAAAACCAACCATATAAAGCACCTCACAAGATGAAGAAAGTTGTTATGAAGGCTGTGTTCACCTGTGATTAAAAAAACACTTAGTAAAAAATAAGAACATTAAAAAACTCTACCAAAAGCCTGTAATAAACATAACTCCTAATGAAAAAAATATTAGCTATCTTTTTAAATCTCAAGTAAGACAAGAAAAATGCCACCGAGTATCATTCCTTCTATTCACTGTTATTGCAGATACCAGTAGATGTTAAAAGTTACGAGAGAGTAAAGGTTTAAAAGAAATTTAAAGGAAATAACAAACCTGTTTTCCCACCAATATTACTACTTACCCAGAAAACCCAGAAATCTTAGAATACATGAGTTTGGCAAGTTAATTAAAAAAGATCAATATAAAAGCTATTACATTCACTACTGAATACAACTGGCATTATTTTGGTAACTAAAAACATATAACCTGTAATCTAGCATATACCCAGAAAAACTTCTGTATCTGAATGTCATGAGACATGTACAAGCATGTTCTAAGCAGCCTTGTTTGTTATAGAGGGTGAAAATGTTCACTGAATGTGGATAAAGTGGTTTTTTTTTTTTTTTGGTGGGGGGTGCTGCGGAATCAAACACACAGCCTTGCGCTTGCTAGGCAAGCGCTCTACCACTGACCTAAATCCCCAACCCCAATAAAGTGGCTTTTTAACACAACAAAAATTCAAAGAGCAATGAAAAAGAGCTATAGGCATCTGTAAGAATTAGGATGAATCTTGAAACAAGGCATTCATGAAGTCTCAGAAGACTACAGATTTTTTAATATAGCTCAAAAAATAACAAAACTAAAAATTATTTCGAGGTATGCAGATGTGATGTTAAGTTATAAAAGTGATAAATATAAAATAAGGAGAACATTTTTTGAGGAGTGGAGGAAGGGGAATTGTATAGAGAAGGAACAAAGTATGTTAAAGAGCAGTTGAGGTAAAATTCAGCGATTTTCTAATCTGTTGTTTATGGTGACACCAAAGAATAGGTGTGATCGAAAACTAAATGCTTGAATTTTTAAAAATTTATGATAAAAGACACAGTGCCATTAATCACCCTTAATAGAATCCCCTTCTCTTTGAACAAACTTATCCCAGCATTGTTGCCACTTTCTGAAGCAGTTCCAGGAGTCCTCTTTCATGAGGGTCTTTAGTTGCACTGTCATGGCTGCCTCAATGTTGTGAATTGATTCAAAATCATGTTCATTTTGACTTCTGTGGTCATTCTGATTCCAGCAGTGGCACAGTGCCAGATCCAGTGAATAAAGCGATGAGGACACACCATCATGTTTTTATGAGCCTTCCTTCCTCTGAGATGGCACGTGGCAGTAGCATTCATCCTATTTTTGCTCACAACTCGTAGAGACACTTATGAAAGGGAACTTCTAAAACTACTTCAGAAAGCGGCAAGAATGATGAGCTAAGTATGGTTGAAGTCAGGGGGAGTACTTTGAGGGGGATTAATGGCAATGTGCCTTTCACTACAATATCGTTTCTATTTTAGTATATGTGCTGCTGAAGCAAGCGCACCTTTCACTATAATAAACTTTAAAAAAATTAAACATGTACTGTAGATTTTTGGTTTTTTGAATCAGACTGTGTATGTTTCCACGCCTGCTAAAGAAACTGATAAACTTGCTGGGTGCAGTGATACATGCCAGTAATCCCGGCTACTGGAGAGAAGCTGAGGCAGGAGAATTGAAAATTTCAGGTCAGCCCAGGCATCTTAGGAAGAGCTTGTCTCAAAAAAAAAAATAAAAAAGGGCTGGGGATGTAGCTCAGCAGCAGAGTGCCCCTGGGTGGAAAACCAAGCAGGTAAGGAGAGAGAGGGCTAGAGGAAGGGAAGGGAAGGATGAGAGAAAGGAAGGAAGGGGGCTGGTGAAAGAGACAGAAACAGACAAATGTGCTCCTCTTTCAAAATGATGCCTAAATATATTCAGCAGAAGCTTAAGATAAACTTTGCCTTTTTTCCAAGAAGAGTATAATTAAAGGCCCTCTTTTTTATAACAGAATCAGAAGTTGTTCAATTAACTGAAGTTAAAATTCACACACACACATTCATGAGTTATTCCTTTTATGAAGATCAAGGCATATCCTTTGAATACAGCTCAACAGCTACAGAAATTCCACCCAACAAAGTCCAGTACTTTTGTAAAAATTACTGGGGGAAAAAAACTAGAATGCTAGGAAAATTAAAATTGTAAAAGCTTACACAACACAAATTTCAGTTCTTTGCAGACTGCCAACAATCAGTTTATGAACTAGTGCTGGCTTCCAAGGTGCACTCTGAATAGCAGTACTCTAATATAAATAAAGTATGGGCTCTGGAGCCAAACTGTCAGGCTCAGCCTGGGACACGTTAACCTCTCTGCCTTTGTTTGCTCTTCTATACATAACAGAATACCAAAATAACAGAAGTACCTACCTATCTGGGTTACTGTGAGGACTAAATAAACAGATACACATTTAGCACCTAAAACAGTGCCTTATACGTAAGTGCTCTATAAACATTTGATATTATCATTGTACAAATCATACCCATAAATATTTTTCCTGTAACAGTTTGTCTTTTTAAAATGTAATGAGGAATGAAGAAACTGGAAATACAGAATGCTTTGCAGTCTTCACTAGTTTCTCCAGTCTTTTACATCCTCCTGAGCAGTGACCCATCAGAGCCTGTAGGTGACTTGGTCACTGCACACCTATTATTGAGGACATGCAAAGACTCCAGGGCATGTAAGTTATGTCACCTCTCTGTCTCCCAGCAACAAACTGATGGGAATTTTATAAAAATGGATAACCAAAAGAGGGGATTTTTTTTTAAAAAACCATGAGAAAGGATCTGCTAGCAAAGATGAAAGTGCAGTAAAAAGACAAAAGTGGTAACACTGAAAGTAAAATTCTAATTAAATATAAATGGAGTTGCAAAAGAAAGCTGTGAGAATGTCAACACTGCCATCAGCAGAGAAACTAAACGAACTTTGTGAAGGTGAATTTATCAACATAAATGAGGGAAGTGGTCATGATGAAAAGGATGAAGATGTCCCAAAGGAAGTCACAACAGGAAAAAAGAAAAGGTTTCATTTTAAAAGAATTATCTGATGTATTTCCTAACAATGAAAGTTCAATGAATAAAATGTTGAAATGATCCAAATTTAAGATAAACAGTTTGCCCAAGTCCTAGAAATGTTGTCACCCTACACTGTAAGTTACACAATAGGTAAGAAAGCAAGCACTGTTCAAACTATTGGTAAGTTTTTTACAAAGAAATAGACACTTTCAATTCTCAATGTTAAATTACACTGTGCTAAGTAAGCATTAGTTTTACTATTTCATCCATTATGCTATGCATTTATAACTAACAAGAAGAGAGTCTATGATTTTTTTTAATTGTTACAAACTGCACAGGTGGTTCTTCAGCCTACAGCATAAAACCAAGACTTCATAAAGCACTCTTAGAAGTAAACAAGGAGAGAAGTAATTCAATCTAAAGACAGGCAAAAGAGTTTAACACACAACTCACCAAAGATAAATGGATCACAAATAAGCACTTGAAAAGATGTTCAATATCATCAATCATTGGAGAAATGCAAATTGAAAATATACGAGATTGGCTTTAAACAAACAAACAAAAAAAACTTTTTTAATGACTCTACCAAATGCAAGTGAAGATACAGAGCACCTAGAATTCCATACTCTGTGGAAATACAAGCCGTTTAAAAAGTCTCGCAGTTTCTTTAAAAATTGAATACATACCTACAGAAGACATGGTCCAGGTATTTATCCAAGAAAAATGAAAGCCTAAGTCCATACAAAGAATCATATGCTAATCCTCATAGCAATTTTGCTCACACAGTAATAGCCCGAAACTGGTAACTACCCAAATGTTCACCAACCATGAATGCACCAACCATGGTATGTCCATACACTGGAGTACTACTCAGCAATACAGGAACAATTTACCAACATACCCCAACACATCTGTGAATCTCAAAATCAACATATGAGTTAAAGAAGCTACACTTAAAAGTGTATATGGTGTTTGCATTCTCATATAAAGTCTAGGAAATGCAAACTAATAGTGACAGAAAGTGACTGAGTAGTTATATAAGTTCTAGGGGCAGGTAGGGTGAATGGATTTCAAAGGTTAAGGAGAAAATTTGGGGGTGTGTTATGTATGTTCACTCTCTTGATTGTAAGAAGGGTTTCATGGGTGATTACCTATGTTAAATTTTTATACTTTCACATTTCATACTTTCAATATGTGCTATTTGATATTTGCCAATTAGACACTGATAAACCTGCTGTAAAATTCATCAATGGGCTGGACATGGTGATGAGCGCCTGTAATCCCAGCATTCAGGAGGAAGCTGAGCCAAGAAGAGGATCACTTCATATCAAGACCTGTCTCAAAAAACAAAAACAAACAAAAAACCTGATCCATGGACCATCTGCAGGTGAATCGGCTAAAAATAAAAATTCCTGGCTTGCCATAATCAACTAAATTCTGAGGGGTTGATCCTGAGAACCTGAATTTTCTAGATCCAGGTGCCTATAATGTATACTAATAATATTTACTCTGTAATCCAAAGGACCTAATTCCAGAGTCTGTGAAAAAGGAATCACTCCCACCTTCTACAAACATGCTCACAGAATTTTTGTCCATTTTTTTTCTGTAACACCAATCCTTATTAATTAGTGTTTGACAAGTTATCTTGTTAATACTTCAGCCAACATGGTCCTATGAAATATTTAAAGCATAAGCATATGAAGTCCATAAATTCACAGCTTTAGAGCCTACTGTCTTTATTCCTACATTCCTATTTATATTTTAATACTGAAATTTGGTCTACAGGTGATCTCTGAAGTTGGTCAATAAAAGAAAGCAGAAAGTAAAGCTTTAAAATCATATTCTACCCCAATTCCATTTCACAAATGAGAAAGATGAAATTCAGAAAGGTTAAATTTAGACAGTTGGTACTAAAATATGAACAAATCTTTTATTCTACTTTCTTGTGAAATACAAGTCTCTTATTTCAACTTTCTCCTTCTAAAAGGGCTTATATTCCATGCTTTCCATTTCTCCTAGATTTTTTACTTATTCACCATCATTTCTCTAATTCAGTTTTTTTATTTTCTCATTACCAATTCCTGCGATAACTTTTTAAATGGCTAACCTACTTTCAGTTAGTTTCTCTCATGCTATTTCTTTTATATAAATACCTCAGTATTTCTTTTATACAAGTACCTGGTATCAGTCAAACTTGATAGGCATTTGCTTTACCTTATCATTTCCCTATTTAAAAATCTCTATCTTTTATGGTACAGTCTCAAACTGGCGCATTTAGGAATGCCCATTCTGATTTCAGGCTCCCCTCCTAACACACATCCTACTACAGTGGTCTGCGCAGAGCCTAAAGCCCCCAACAGCCTAAATCCATTCCAGCCCTGCCTCAAGGCTAGCTCGTTCCTACTCATTCTCTATAATGTTATTAGAATGACCTTTCCAAAGCAGAAATTCAATCACATATCTACACATCATATGGGAATTAGCATCTTTCCAGTTAGCATATTCCAGTAGTAGTAATGCCATATGCAGGACATCACAAAGATCTCTCAGATTACATCAGTTTAAAAAAAAAAAAAGATTCGTAAGACTTTCTTAAATGTCTTTTAAAATGAATTGTTAAAGTAATTTCATAAGAAAAGTAATAATTTCTTTAAAAACTTTAGCTCTAGCCAGGTGTAGTAGAACACACCTGTAATCTCAGCACTCTGGGAGCCCAAAGCAGAAGGATGGCAAGTATGAGTCCAAGCCAACCAATTTAGCTAATTAAGGAGACCCTGTCTCAAAAAAATATATAAAAAAGGGCTGAGGATGTGGCTCAAGGGGAAGGCCCTTGGTTCAATCCCCATTATGGCAAAAAACAAAATAACAACAACAACAACAATAACAATGAAAAAAAAAACTTTCAGCTTTAGTTTTATTAGAAAACCTGCCCTGCTAGGCATGGTGACACATGCCTGTAATTCCAGCACTCAGGAAGCTCAGGCAGGAGGGACTGCTGAGTTCGAGGCCAGCTTGGGCTACACAGAGAGTTAGTTCAAGGCCAGCCTGGAATACATACTGAAGCCCTGTCTCAATCCCCAACCCCAAAATCTACCTTACTTAGTATTACTTCTACCTTTTCCAATACTAACAACCACTGGCCGAAACAAAGTAGTAATAACAATGGCAGCTCAACACAACCACGTAGAGACCTCCACCACCATATTTTTAATGATACTATACATGCCAGAGAGTCACCACAAGCAGATTATGGTTCACCAAGTCTACATCTAAGGCATTTGTCTTTTAAGAAGCCACACATTTCCAACATACTGTCAGGATTATCCAATACCAAGTTAGGAAAGATTTGATATAGAAAAGTGACTAACTCTTGGGCTGGGGATTTAGCTCAGTGGTTCAAGTGCTTGCCTTGCAAGCACAAGGACCCGAGTTCGATCCCCAGCACCAAAAAAAAAAAAAAAGAAAAGTGACTAACTCCAAAAATGATAATATTGTTTTACCTACCTAAAGCAAGAGTCCGCAAACTCTAACATGGGCCAAACCTAACCCTACAGCCTTATTTTCTTTCTGTCTACACATCGGGAATGATTCCTACATTTTTAACGGGTTGAAAAAACAAAACAAAACCAAACAAAAAATCCCAAGTAGACTATGTCCCTAGAAAGGAAAATCATATGCCTGCAATTATTTAGAGACTTGAAGAATGCTGGACATACTATATTATCTGGCTCTTTTTCCAGGTTTTACACCTCTGCATATGTCCTGTTATTACCATCGTTATGCCTGTTAGGGCCCGAACAGTCTAAGTAGCACGAGAATGTTAGGAGTTTGTGTCTGTCAATTCAACAATCATTACTGCTTTTTGTGTCTCTAGCACTCCTTGAGACACAAAGAGAAATTAGAGATCTTTATCCTGAAAGAGGTTAGTGACTTCCTGTGGAAAGAATACTTGCATATATAAAAAGTAACAAGTCGGTAGTAATCTGCTAAGTAATCCCCTGAACTAAGCATAATCTGAAACACTGTAGTCTCCAATGTATAGATGCTGAATGAGCAGATAAGCTAACATAATAAAACATGTAAGGACACTGGAATAAATGGAATTTGTCTATAGGTGCCAAAAGAATGATCAGTCTGCTAAACAGATTTTTTTTAGAAAAATGAGATTAATAAAAGACAATATATAGCTAGTAAATAACTGATAAAGTTCTGAAAAATGTGATTTCGCCTATTAAAAATCAATGTCATAAAGAGACTGTAAATAAAATATAGTGTCCACAATGACTTTATAAATAATAGTGGTGTTTTTTTTTTGGCTCACAAAATAACTCGGTTGCAAAAATAAGTATGGGTTACTACTTTATAGAAATACTGTACAATGAATAGGTCATAATATATTATTGCACATATCTTGGTAGCAATTAAAGTAACAGATTTTTAAAACACTACTTAAAATGCTTTATCATATATAGAATCCAGAAAATGCTCAAACTTCAGCAAAGATCAGTAAAGGACTTTCAATAGGCAGACGTGATACATAAAGCAGAGTGCAAAATGCTGAGTAAAACAAAATCTACCCTCGAGACGCTCACAGTCTATGAGATGACATGTAAACAAATGACTACAACACAGTATAATTAAATAAAATGCTATACTAGAGTTCTGTGGCTAAACTGCTACAGAGAAACAGATGAAGGAGTAATTTAATTATGTCTAGAAGAAAGTGTCAAGAGAAAGCTAAAGAAGTGATGACGTTTGAGTTTGCCTTGTGTATTTAAAAAACACCACTGGCACAAACAACTTCCAAAGACATTTTTCATATGTTTTCAATTAAGTAAAATAACTTTTTTCAGGTTTTGTAATAGTATAACCACTGTACTGGAAAAGGAGAATACTGTATTCTCTCCTCCTAATAGAGACATTTTAAATAGTATGCATCTGACTGTTAACAAAAGAGTACATAATGAAATAAAACTAAAATCTTAAGAAAAAGGCTTTGTTAAACTGAGACTAAGGCAACATTATTAAGAATTTGACAGAACAATGGGGAAGTTCTTCCAGTACTACTGAAAAAACTTGAAAAAAAAAATCATACTACTTCCAACAATTACTATGTCATTTTCTGTACATTCCTGGGCCTTAATCTATTTGTCTTTCTTTTATTTCTACCTACTTAGAGAGATAACATACTTCCAAATTTTGACTATTCAAGCCTGAAGGTGCACATCAAATAAGGGAGAAATACTTAAAAATTCTAAAAATTACTCTTTAATGATCACACTATTTATGTACTGCATCTTTACAGCACGTAGTCCAATGTGCAAAGTGTCCTGGGATGAAATTTTTTTCCTCTATCTCCTCTTTTAAAAACTACCCTACATGGCTTACAGAGTTTTCCCCTAAGTGTTCACTCATTCTCACATGGTATCTACTGGGTTCAACAGATAATAATATATGCAAGTTATAAAAGTATCACAGAGGTTCATTTAATTTTTCAAAAGAGCGGAAAATTCTTTAACAGAACTGTTCTTCACCTTTAGAAGTCTGGCAGAGATAATCAGAGATAAGTGGTAAACACACAGTGTCTCCGGAGTTTGGTATACAATTGTACATACATTGCGTCACGTGATCTTTAATGTAAGAAGGGTCAGTCACTTCCTGAAATGACTGTTACGTATTATTTTGGGCTACATTAAAACAGCAGTTTTTAATTCTAAAAAGGTTAATATAAACACAAGAATGGAAAGCAGACCGACAAAGTCAAACTTATTCAAGCTATGCAGGGAAGAAACTAGAAACTAAGAATATGCTATCTTTACTTCACATACTTTAACACTGTCACTTAATGATTTTTAACAGATGACCACCCACAAACAGGATGAATGTACTGTGTTACACAGATTTTCATATTGTCAGTAATTTCTGCCTAGGTATTTCAGCCTGGAAAAGACAAGCAAAATAAAGAAGACAGGATTTTAAAGTAAATTCTGAAACCATAAACTAATAAGATACTGTCTTCTGATCTTTTGCTATTCTGCTCATTGACTATATCTTATGAAAATCTGTGCATTTTTAAATTTCCTCCTTGTAGGAGTACCTATAATGGAGAAGTACAAATATAGGAGGAGGAATATGTTACAGATATCACTGTATAGTTTCCAACTTTCATTTGTGCATATAGGAACTTATTCTATCTAGAGGTATTTCTTGAAAAAAGAGATGAATTTTCAATCACCTGGGAAGTACATTTTGCTTCCTCAAATTTGTGGGAAAATATTTTAAAGGTGCCAATAAAAATTATTTTAGTACTTCCAGTCTTTTTCCTAGTGTACCTTTTTCTCAGACATTAATCTTACATATTTAAAGAACAAGACAGTTATACTGTTTGCTGCCATCAGTTGTTGTCTTTACATTCCAACTTAGGGAATGACTGTTAATGCTGATTACATCAGCTTTTCAAGATTTGAGATTTATGTTGTTATTTACTTATCTTCTATCCACTGTATTAAAACACTAAGTAACAGTAAAGTTTTTGTTTCACAACTTTTTTTTGTTGGTTTTTTTTTTTTGGTGCTGGGGCTCGAACTCTAGGCCTTGTGCTTTGTGAGGCAAGTGCTCTATCACTTGAGCTAAATCCCCAGCCCCAACAACTTCTTGATAATAACTGATAGCTATTATGCAGATACACATTAATAGTCATTTTTAGAGTGCCTACCTTCTCAGTATTGGGTGAAAAGTTTATTGGGTGAAAAGCTCGGGGAAACTAAGTAAGGACATGGTCTGATAGCAAACAGAAACCTTCAACAATGGAAAGATCTGGCAGATTCATGTTAAAAGAAAACATGAAACAGTATTACCAAAAATGTAATAGATACATGCCTCCTGATGAGATGCAGTACGAAGTACTCAACATTAACCTATGTAGTACACATATCAACTATGTATAACCTGAATCCATAAAGATACATTTTAAAAATCTAGATTATGGAATTCTGTATGAAAAATTCTGCCTGTATGGGAAGGTACATGTACGAATACTTCTTAAAGTAGAAAAGTTCAGTTTGGAATATGTTAAATTTAAGAAGTCAATATAAGCCCTCAAAACTGAAGATGTTAAGAAGGCAATGGATACAGAAATGTGCAATTGAGAGAGGAGGTCAGAAAATAAACACTACATCTAAAATCCTGGCCTTTCCATCTCAGTTGAATGGTCTAAAGACCAACGCCACCAGGAAAATGATTCCTAGTAGTAGCAATAGAGATCAGTGGCCAAGTACCCTAACCAGGCTGTTAACGCAGCACATTCTACAATGTATTTTCTTGCTGCTCAGAAGATATATTGGTTACTGTAGTTTTTGTTTTTTTGTTTTTTGTTTTTTTGGTGCTGGGTATTGAACTCAGGGCCTTGTGCTTGCTAAGCAAGTACTTTAACCACTGAGCTAAATAAACCCCCAGCCCATGTTACTGTCCATTTTGTGAGCCTCAATTTCTAATTCTTCTATCAATTCTGTGAGTGACCTAAAATCATCTGAATAAATTATTTTTCCATCTGAATCACTCAGTTTCTGCTACCTACAGCCAAGGACACTTGAACAAATTATAAAGAATATTTTGCAAGGCCTGGTTTCAATTTCCAGTACAAGAAAAAGAAGTTTACTGTACTATCCTTTAAATGTAACTGTAATTTCCTTCCTAAAGTCATTGCTGCAATTAAGCAAAACTTAATCATTTTATAAACTGGCTGAGGTGCACATACAAACAATAAAGATACTCAGAAATTAAAGATAATATATATCAATTTTTGAGACTTCTAAGTACCTATATTATTGAAAAGAAAACTTTGGTTCAAAGTATTTTAATTTTTTCAAAATACCAAAAGGAAAAAAATATCAAACAAAGGACTAAAAATCTTTGTAGGAAAGGTCCAGGAAGAACATTTTATATTTGTAAACCCAAGAATGACCGTGGTTTTTAACAAAACAGGTTCCCTACAATAAAACGTTTCCTTTTGTTTCAACTATTCCAAATTACTCCAACAATAATGAAAGATTCGCCACCTGGATCCACTTTTCCTTTTATCCTCTACTCACATGCTTCCTCCGACATATCAGTAGAACTACTCTTTTGTTTTTCTCTGGAAATCTTGCACATTTCAAATCAAAAGTAGAATTTTTGTCTACACTAAACAACATTCTTTCCATCCTTGATAGTATATCCTGGATTCACACCACATCTTCTACCTGTATTTAGTATTTTCACAGAATACATTTTGAGAAAGTAAAACTATTTACAACCATAGGAAGTATTTGCTTTAAAGAGGAGAACATGTATTAACAGATGTGAATACCTACTATAGACCACACATTTTTAGCTGTACAGCCTGTAATTTTTTTTCCTAACACTGCAAAATACGTAATGTTACTTACCCCTTTTAAAAAGCAGATGAGGAAAATGAATCTCAAAACTTAGTTTACTCAGTTGGATGTGGTGGTGCACGCCTGAAATCACAGCTACTTAGGAGGCTGAGGCAGGACGATCACAAGTTCAAGGTCAGCCTGTGCAATTTATTGATAGCCTGTCTCAAAATAGAAAGAGGAAAAAAGGGACTGGGGATGTAGTTCAGTGGCAGAGCACCTGCCTAGCAGGTATTCAATCTCCAACATCCAAAAAACAAAGTTTACTTACCTCATGTCAGTGCTAAAGGGTTGATCTGACTTCGCAACCGATATGCATATCTCAAAGTCAATAATACCATTTTACCCACAGTGAAATATCTTTTCATAAAAATTTCATTTTCATATATATTTTTATAAAAATAATTGTACCCATTACACTGAACAAGTAAAATTTGTGATATATAACCAAAAACGACTTTTTGTCCACCACTGTACTGTCCTTTAGTTATGCAGCAATAGTTAATGTCCCTGAACTTTTATTTAGACAGACCCAGGCCTATGGTTACTTTCCAGTTATAGAAACAATCTGATAGGTCTTTAACATCACACTTTTTATTTAAGGTCACCCTGTCTTCAGTTTCCTAGCTCTGTCTGCTGCTGCAAGTACAAGAGGACTATGCTTTTACCCCTCCCCTTCCAACAGGCTAACCCCAGGTCATTAAGGTATAGGATGGCATTCTTAGGGCTGAGGAAAAAAAGACGTTCAAAGCTGACTCTGTTAAAGAATGCTGTCAGGGATTCCGTGGAAGCTCTCACCCAATTCCTGTGATACAGGAAGAAACATCTTCATCCCTACCCTACCCACCTTCCCTACACTTATGAGCTTTCTCTTACTAATGGTCTTCCTCTGGTCCAAGGAGGAAACAGAGCCCTGTCTCAACTACTTTTGGAAAGACTCACAGTAAACTTGCTTTGCCATGCTGCAAAAGCAAGATAGTTCCTTTTTCACTCTTTAAATAAAATTTCCAGACATGAATGAGACAGGCATCGATCTACTGTGTCCCCCAAATTGCAGGAGAACGCTCCCCAAGTAGTCACCACAAATCCTTTATCTTTACCTGACAGAGAGCACTCTCCCTCCCTCCCACAAAGATGGGGTAAGATGTAAGAGATTCAAAGCACCCCAACAACTGTTCAAAAACTGACAATTTCCAAAAACTCTTTTCCAATTTCCAACTTTCTGAATACTTTTATATCAACACATGGCACAGGTATTAGATGTCACAAGATCCATTTTCCATTTTCTTTTACCAAGCCTTCTTACAACTCACTTTAGAAATGTGCATCTGCTGACTTAGGATCAGAATAAGAGTTCCAGTTTAGCATCTTCCTATTGATTTTCTAAATTTTCCATTAAAAAAAAAAACCCACAATCCCATTACTGTTAGCCACTGCCAACACTTCACTTTGTGTAAAATTTGTCATCTAAAAAATTTATTATATTTTAATACCTCATACAAAAATATCTAATTTACATTAACTCCATTAAGCAATCCTGTTTTCCACATAATTTAAGTATGTCTTTTTTCAAGCACCAAATTTCTACTAAATCAATGCGGTGGTGGTCTTTCTGGAGCCTGTCTCACTTTCTCATTTTCCCTCACCAATGGAGGAAATTAAATGCAAATCTTTTAAAATTTAAGCATAATCTATACAGTTTCTTATAGCTGTTGCATCTCTCAATGTGATTTTAAACTATGTATTCATCCATATAAAATCCTACTACAAGAAAAATGTGAATGTCAGGAGTCTCTGATAATTGAATTTGACCTACACTCACTGATCAGAAATGTTTCAAAGTTCAGCTGCAGTTCCACAGTGGCTGCTAAAAGTATCTCAGGCTTCAGTAAGGGTTAGGATTAATTCAGAAAGTACAAAAGAGCAAAGGCTTTATTCCTTTATCAGTATGGTAAAACTAAATTTGCAGCAGGGATTAGTTCTCATATGACTGCAAGTAAAATTCCCTATCACCACACATACTTATTTTCTGCCACCATAATAATTATAAACAATCAACAAAAAGTTAATCTAACATTCTAGAGAAGATTTATGAAAACTGGACTTGGAGCCAGGTGTGGGGAACTTGCCTGTAATCCTAGCATTTGGAGCAGGATGGTCTAGTTCGAGGCCAGCCTGGACTACATACTGTATTGAGATTCTGCCTCAAATAAACCAACCCTCTCCTCCTCAAAAATTCCTGGAGTAGGAGATTAATTTTATTAAAGTTTCCCACATAATTTGCTATTCATTCACAGAGCACACATTTTAAAATGTGTTTTAAAGTCATCTTTCCAAAGGTGAAATGAGAAGTAAATTCCATTCAAATATGCTACCAAGAAAAAGACATTCATAGTTCTTAGTTCAAACAGGCTTTGGTCTTGGAAGTTTACGTGAATGAAAACTCACAGAATTACAAAAGTGCCTGAAGAAGGAAAAATAATTGGTTCTCTCTTAAAGCTGACAATAAGTGCATTCACTGAAAAAGTACACAAGAACATTGAGTGTAGGCAAATACTGATGCGTCCTTATGTACAAATGGGGAGTGAGTGCGTATGTGTAATCTTATAGCACGAACACATACGTAAAGATGACATTCACCTAACAGTGACTACCTAGAGGCAGGGATTCTGGATTTCTTCTTTTGCTTTTCTATATCATTTCAACTTTTTAAAAAATCTGGCTGGGGATTTAGCTCAGTAGTTAGAGTGCTTGCCTTGCAAGCACAAGGCCTTGAGTTCAATCCCCGGCGCGCGCGCGCGCACACACACACACACACACACACACACACACACACACAAATCTGAACAGGTATTTTTACAAAACAAATCGGAACAGGCATTTTTAGATTCGCTTTATTAAAATATGGTATAAAAAACTAGTCATCAGCCAGGCATTGTGGCACACACATGTAATCTCAGCATTCCAGGAGGATCAGGCAGGAAGACCAAGTTTGAGCCCAGCCTAGGCAACTTAGTGAGAGCCTGTCTCAAAATAAAAAAGGGGCTGGGACTGTAGCTCAGTGCAAATGCCCTGGGATCAATCCCCAGTATTGGGGACTGGGGATGCACACACCTACAGTCATCAAGCCATGTGGTACTAGCAAAAGGATACACAAACAGATCAGTAAAACAAATATGAAAGTCCAGAAATATATCCATACATCTGCTATCAACTGGTTATCAACAAGGATGCCAATTCCATACAGGAAAGAACAGTATTTTCAACAAATGGCAGTGATACAACTAGGAA
This sequence comes from Hystrix cristata, assembly GCA_004026905.1. Classification (NCBI taxonomy): domain Eukaryota; kingdom Metazoa; phylum Chordata; class Mammalia; order Rodentia; family Hystricidae; genus Hystrix; species Hystrix cristata. The sequence continues at coordinate 3,357 of PVJO010023725.1, read as the reverse complement.
TCTGTAAACAAAAAGGTGAACTTCATAAAGTTAACTACAAATGGATCATAGACCTAAATTTAAGACCTAAGAACAGAAGAAAAAGTAAAAATATAAAATTATTAGATGAAAACTTAGGAGAAAATCTTAGAAATCTTACAGACAGCCCAACTATATATGTCAGTAAGGATTGTTTTTAAAAGATAATGAACAGGGGCTGGGGATTTAGCTCAGTGATTAGAGTGCTTGCCTTGCAAGCACAAGGCACTGAATTTGATTCCCAGCACTACAAAAAAAAAAGAAAAAAAAAAAAAAAAAAAAAAAAAAAAAAAAAAAAAAAAAAAAAAAAGAAAAGAAAAGAAAATGAATGAAAGGATAGCACATAAACTATGTTTAACTGAAGAAAGTACTAAGATTTTTCTAGATGCAACACTAAAAATCAATGATACAACAAAACTGTTTTGAATAAGAAGATCCATTAAAATAGCACACCGAAATTATATACCTTAGCCCTATTATCTGGACTGTACATCTCTTCTTTCTACTTTTTAGTAGAGTACTTTTAAAGGTCACCAGAGCATATCTTTTCAGCCTGATTGACAATTAGCTCCACATATCTAATAAAGATTCGTACAAAAAAACAAAGGGTCATTTGCTGCTACCATATTAATCATGTCCTCCAGCTATTCATGATTTTATTGGGAATATAGCTATATAGAAACAAAATACATACGTGTATGTATATACATGTTTTACAGACAGACACATGCATATTCCTATACCAGAGACTTAAAAAAGGAAGCTCTATCCAAAACTTGCTCCAGAACTTTCTTTGGACAGAAATACTGAAAGGGTTTGAAAGGAAGCAATTAAGTGAATTCCTCCACAGTCTCCTTTCCACTATTCCCAACTACTTCATTAAAAAGGTGGCTTACAGTTCCATTTTACAGAGGGTGAAGGGAAAGGATGTATAAGAAGACTGGTTACAGCAATTAGCTACAAGACCTAATGTGTAACAAAACCCTGATAGGAGGAAACTTCTGGGATCAAGTGTCCCAGGGAATCTGTTTAGCACTACTTTATGACCAGAACAGTTACCCATTAAAAAAAAAAAAAAGTGTCCATTCACCTCTTATTTATGAGACCCAAGAAAGATCCTAGAAGAAACCCAAGAAAGAAAAGGCAGTTAAGGGGACTACATGAAAAGTTTCATTTGTAGACCTCAACTGAGAAGAATTTTTAAGTGCATATATATATATATATATATATATATATATTTTTTTTTTTTTTTTTTTTTTTGGTGCTGGGGATCGAACTCAGGACCTTGTGTCTGCCAGGCAAGCACTCTAACCACTGAGCTAAATCCCCAGCCCCACTTAGATATTTTTTAAGAATTACTTAAATAAAAGCCAGGTGTAGTAGCTCACATCTGTAATCCCAAGCACTCTGGGAGGCTGAGGTGGGAAGATCACTAGTTCAAGTCCAACCTGGGCAACTTAGTGAGCCCCTTTCTCAAATAAAAAATAGGCTGCAGATGTAGTTCAGTGCAAAGGCCCTGAGTTCAATCAGCAGTACCACACAATCAATCAATCAATCAAAAAATATTTAAATGCACAAGCTACCTACTTGATCTAGGCAAACTAATAATGGCCTTAAATTTCATGGAAGCAGCCTATATGTGTCTATCAATAGATGACTAGACAAAGGAAATGTGTTATTTATACACAATGGAGTATTACTGTGTGTCTTAGTTACTTTTCTCTCGTTGCTGGGACAAAATACCAGACATCCAAAGTTAGGGGAAGAAAGGTTTATTTAGCTCCCAGTTTGTAGAGGTTTCAGTCCACAGTCAGAGGGGTCCGAGGCAGGGTAGCATGGCAGACAGGCAGAAGGCAGCAAGGTAAGCAAGGAATGCAACCAAGCAGGCTAACCAGTTTCTTCCTGTATTTTATATCTTCTCTAGGCTACCTGTTTTTAGAGTGGGCAGTACTCCCAACCCTTAATCCTAATACCCTTAATCCTAGCATCACATCCTTGATCCCAGCAGAACCATAACAAATCAGTCAGTGGACTAATTTCGTAATCACACACTCTAGATCCAGCTACCTCTTACCACGTGAGGCTTTGGGGGGACATCAAGATACAAACCATAACACTCTGCTATAAAGAAGGAAAAACTTGAGTCACTTACAGGAAAATGGATACACCTTGAGACCACAATGTTAATTTAAATAAATCAGACACACAAGCTTAAATACCACATGTATTAGATACATATTTCTCTTATGTACATGAGAAACCCAAAATATAAATAGAGAACAAAATAAAAGATAATAGGAAGTAGAGAGAGATTTTGTTCAAATGAGAAGATCAAAAGATGGACAGAGGGGAGTGGGAGGGGAGGGAAAGGGGATGAAAAAAAGAATTAAGATGTTATGTACATGCACCAACTCTCCATGAGGAATGTAATCACTATATAATGCAAACATGTACTGATAAAAATAACAAAAAAGAGTCCTATACCATTGTTAATTTGAAAAAATAAACTTTCCATAAATTAGAGATTAAAAGATTAAATTTCATTTAAAAAATCATGTTGCTAAAACACACAATTTTTTTTAAATTACTTATAAAGGACACTGGTAATGAGCTAAAGTTCCAAAAGGACACATATTTAATATACTAATGAGACTACTAAAATGGGTTCAGTACCGCATACCAAAGCAATACTGGCCAGTTGTCACCATCACACATACCATAGTGAAACTTTGGCACACCCATTTTAAAGGGTTGCCAACTACAGGCTACATATTTTGACTTCTGCTCTAATACACTATTCTATAAATAAAAAAGAAAAGCTTTTTGACTATATTCACATTTTTAACATAGGAAGTCCCAATTATCAAGTCTGTTTCCATAATGTATCAAGCCTTCTTAGGCACCTTTAACCCACTAGCAACTCAAAACTGACTATACCATAGCTAAATTATTCTATGTTTCCAAGTCTTTAAATTCACATACACTTTGACCCACATGAACGGAATAAATGATGTTGACTTCTCTGTTCTTACAAGAACATGGTAAACTACTTATGAAGTACCAAAAGGCGTTAACTATATAATTTCAATACACAATAAATTCAAATGTAATTAATCTTCAACGAGTTAGCAAATGGTATTTTCCAGATTTTAGTGCGAAAGCTTCAAGTTTCTGACCATTTAGTGTGATGTTGGTCGGTGGTTTGTCATAGATGGCTTTTATCAGATTTAGATATAGACCATCTATTCCTGATTTCTGTGGGGTTTTTATCATGAATGGGTGTTGGATTTTATCAAATGCTTTTTCCGCATCTATTGAGATGATCATGTGATTTTTGTC
>PVJO010023724.1:0-25681 GCA_004026905.1 Hystrix cristata | reverse complement strand
AGCCCCCAAAACACCTGGGACAATAGGTGACAAGCCTCAGGACAGAGCCAGAGTTGAGACTGGGAATTTTCTTCTCTTTTTGTTTGTCACATTGCATGACTTTTTCCACGCAAACAGAAAATAGTATGGACATTTCCACCTTCTGCAAGAATAGGGGAATGATTCGACCTTTTTTTTTTTTTTTTTTGGGTGCTGGGGATCGAACTCAGGGCCTTGTGCTTACAAGGCAAGCGCTCTAACCACTGGGCTAAATCCCCAGCCCGATTAGACCATTTTTAAGGGCCCTCCAACTGGATCTAGGAGGCTGAAGAATCACTGGTCTTGGTATCTCTCCTGGCATTAGTTTGTTCTGAACTTCGAATAGGATCTTTTGCAAACATTGCTTCTGAGCTGTGGGAGGAACTTCCTAGCTTTCCTTGAAGTGACCCGAGAGTTTGGACTCAGCCTGTCTCCTCATGCACTGTCGCGCAGCTGCCCAGGGGCAGCGCCCACCTGGGAACTTGGCAAAGTTCCTGAGGCTGCCTGGGGTGGCTGAGCACAGGTGCAAGACCAGGCTTCGGATTCTCCTAACTCTCCTGCTGCTCGGTGGGTCTGGACAGTGCTCTGCGACTGTTCAGGCCTGGACTGACCTTCTGTCCTCCTCTGCCCCATGCGTGAAGTCAGTGCTGGCTCAAGCCCTGGCCTGGGACCTGGACCTTGTCTGATTTCTGCTGTCTGACGCTGCCCATGTGGAACACCACTGTGCCTTTTATCTGTGGTGCCTAAAGTCTTAGGCACTCACATTCTCTTCTAGCTCACATAACCTCTTTCTTCTTTTGCTTCCTTTTCTCTCTCTCTCTCTCTTTTTTTGGTGCTGGAACTCGAACAACAGGGTCTTCTGCTTGGTAGGCAAGCGCTCTAACCACTGAGCTAAATCTTCAGCCCCCTTTTTCTCTTATTGTTTGGACCCAACTCATTCTGTGCCACTGCATACTATTTTCTGATGCCATTCATGGTGCTTGCTGTATCTTCCTGGATGCACAGACGTGAAATACTTGGTGAACTCATCTGCTGCTCCCCAGGCAGAGCTCAGGAGCTTCTGCTCAAGTATTATGTATTGCCCTGACAGTGGCCTCTACCTGATGGCTTTCTGGTGGTAGATGCAGGACATCATGTTCTTCATAGCGCTCATATCAGACTGGTGCTTGACAGGTAGCAGGTGCTACCAGAGTGATGTGGAAACTTCCCACCTAAAGGAAATACTTGCTTAGCAAAGGCGCTCTTCTCAAGACTGCTTTGAGCAGGAACTGATGCCTGAGAAAGATGCGTTGAACTGTTGTCTTGTTAGCCCCACAGTTTTACTGCCATGAATGGAAAATGTCCTCCGATGGGTGGAGTCTGGAGGCCTCAGTTCTACCCCTTTCTTTGGAGTAGACAGCAGCTGACAGGGAGAGAGGCTGTCATGTAACCTTGGGACACAGTCAAGTATAGGAGTTCAGGGGGCTTCTAGTGCCAACCTGTCATCTACTGAGTTCCAAACAGAGAGAGAGATGGTGAGAGAGAGAGAAACAGAACGAACCAGGCAAGTAGAAGTCAACACTTCACACTTCCTGGTGATAAGGGTCAGTGAGTGGCAGGTCCACGTGTACAGCCCTGCAGGGGTCCCTTCCCTGCACCAGTGCCATGGAGGTCCCTAGCCTTCTTCTGACCTATAGGGCTGGAGCTGAACCCCATAATCTACTTCTCCAGATACAGCAGATATAAGATGTTCTCTGCATTGCTGGGTGATCCCAAAAATATAGGAAGGGTGCTCCCTCCTCTGTCCTGAGGACTTTCAGCTCCTGGCACATCCTCTTTTTGGGGGGGGGTGCTAGGGATCAAACTTAGGGCCTTGCACTTGCTAGGCAAGCAAGCTATCATCGAGCTAAATCCCCAACCCTACACATACCCTTTTGTAGGTTGTAGTTACTTTCCTTATTGCTGGGAAAAAATACCTGACACCCACAATTTAAAAGAGGAGAGGTTTACTTTGATTCACAGTTTGTAGAAGTTTTAGTCCATAGTTGCCTGACTCAGCACAGTGGAAGGGCCTGGGTGGAGGAAATCTGCTCACCTCATGGCATTCAGGAAGCAGACAGCAGAGGGAGGGTGATAAACACCTCCAGGTCACACCCCGGTGACCTGCCTATTCTGCTCTGACCCTACTAGCTAAAGCAAGTCAGTTATAAGCTCCCATAATCCAACCACTTTCTGAAAGCCCCACGTATGGTCACATAAGGCTTTAGATATAAGCCATAACACCTTCACAGCGTGAGCATGATTCAGGCTTTTAAGCCATGGCACATGACACTGTGTGATACAATGGATCCAACTCAGAACATTTACACACTTACTTTGAGTGCATAGGAGCATGGGCTTGGGAACCACGTAGTTTTAATTATTGTTCTGGTTTCACTGTTGACTACTTTAGATCCTAAGTAAGGCCTTTGCTTCTTTGGTCCTTGTGTTGCTCACCTCTAAAATGGGGGTAATAACAGTTTATTCTTTAAAGAAATTGTGAGCATTAAGTTAAACAATGCATACACATGAGATGCTTAGCCCAGTGCCTGGCACATGGTAACTGTTCAACAAATACTACTATTTAGTCTTACTTTTTGGAGCTAGTGATTGCTACTATGTCACCTAGCAATGACTTCTAATGCCCCTGTTAGTATAAATAATAAAACCTATGAAAAGTGGATTTCGAAAGACCTGTCCGACTCTCACACTGTATGGCTTGCTTTGAGTCTGCTCAGCTATGAATACTTACAGGAAATGAAGGTCAGCCTTCTCATTCGGTGAGTATTTGGAGAGCCTGGAAATCACAGCTCCTTGTTCTCTAGGACAAACCCATGGCACACATATTCTGCCCAGCTTCCTAGAGGACCAGAGACTCAACCCTCCTGGGAAGAGCCTCCTGGCTGTGTTGTGACTCACCTGTTGTCCACCCCACTTGTTACTTCCCTGTCATATTGCATCACAAGTGTGTATTTAATTTGCTCTCACTGCTTGCTTGCTTGCTTTCTTGGTGTTTGAGGCATCTCACTCCCTCTGACTCTGTGTTTGAGATTACTTTTTCCAGGTGATTTCCCTGGCATTTATTCAGCTGGAGTCCCATTTTGTTATTTTCTAGCTCTGTCTATGATCTCTCTAGGTCCATTTTTCTTATCTTTCTTCCCCAAACTGCCCACCTTAGTTATAAGAATGCACAAACTAGCAGGGAAATGTTGGAGGTTCTATTAGGCTAGCATGCATGTCTGGGTTTTCATGTTCTGATTTGGCATTTTAAGAAACAAGTTACTGATTCTGTTAAGATATTATCCCCCACTTCACATGATTCTTGAATAGCATGGTAGGTATCCACACCTTACCTGTAATTTGATATAATTCAGTGCAGCTCAGAACCAAGTTAGACAGTCATATTATTCTGAGAGACATGATACTAGAACTCTTTTACTCTGTTGATAATAGACTTTTTTGTTTTGTTTTTGTGAACATGTTGCCTGGGTTTCAGAGTTCTGTGAATTCTTTCAACTTTGACCTCTGTTTTTGCTGTCCTTTTGATTTTTCAAATGAACTTTGAAAAGAACTGTTTAGATTTACAGAAAATTATCATAAAGATACTACAGGAGTTCTTGTGCCCCACACTTCATTTTCCCTGTTATTAAGGTTGTACGATTCTCATCATGTCCTGTCTAGGGTATGTACTATCGAACTATCAGTGTGACTTGTCACAGGTTGGTCACCTGACTTGAGGCATCAGATGTCTCCACGTAGGTCTCTCCTTCCTCTACAGTACTCTTTGGAAGGAAGCGACTACAAGCAGCCCATACTGGAGGAGTGAGAATTGTGGTTTCCATACAGAGGGGCAGAGTATATACATAGATTACTTGAAATTAGCCTGGATGGAAGATTTGAGGGTTTTTTCCATTTATTTAATCATTTTTACATTAATATGGACTGTATGCATTCATTTTATACATTGGTTTCTAATGCAATGCTACTTTGTTTTATTTTATTACTCAAAATTTTTGAAGTATTGGTGATGTTTCATTTGGCTCCTGTGTCTGTCTGACAAACATCGTCTTTTTTTCTCTTCTCTTCTTCCTCTTCTTCCTCCTCCTTCTGTTTTTAGCACTCCCTTGTTTTCTTGTGTGCCAGGATCCTCTAGGTTCATCCTGTGTGTTTCCTGACCCAGTTTTAGAATCAGCCACTTCATAAACAGTTGTTTCTTTTCACTGGAGAATGGAAGTAGAAGCCAAAATTTGGGTGCTGGCTGGACTCGTTGCTATTGGGGTGCCATTTCTTTAAAGCCCTCTCGGCTGACAGAGCAGCAGATATATGTGTGTCTGTTAATCCATGAATGTACATGCATCTAAAAATATTCTATATGTAAATGTCTGTCTAAATTAAGATGTTCCTGGTTTAGGGAGAAAATGTTCAATTTCTCATCATTAGGCAAGTTTATTTTTTTGGTAGGTGTACTTTATCAAACTCAGGACATTTTCTTCTAGTTCCAGTTTTTTTTTTTTAAAACATGAATTGGTGTTGGATTTTGTCAAATACCTTTTCTAAGTAAGTTCATATTATCTGATGATTTTTCTTCTTTAGTCTGTTGATGTGATGGATTACACTGATTTTTTCAGGTGTTTAATAAGTCCTGCATATCCGGAATAAATTCCACTTGGTTGTGGAGCAGAATGCTATATTGTTGGATTTCATTTGCTAATATTATTTGAGGATTCTTGAGTTCGTGAGAGATATTGATTTGTAATTTTACTTTCTCGTAATGTCATTATGTGATACTGTTATTAAGGTCACACTGGCCTCATAGAATGAGTTACAAAATGATCTCCCTAATAATGTGGAGAACTGGTATTACTTATTCTTCAAATGTTTCATAAATTTATTTGCGAAATTATCTGGTGCTTTTTCTTTTTTTGAAAAAAAAATATTTATTGCTGATTCAATTTCCTTGAAAGATGTAGAGGTGTTCAGATTATCTGTATGTCTTTGTGTGAATTTCATTAGTTCGTGGCTTTCAAGGAATTGGTACTTTGCATTTAAACTGTGAAGTTAGTGGGTATAGAGTTGTTTGTTGTCTTCTTTTGTTATCCTTTTAGTATCCATGTGATCAGCACTGATGAAACCAAAATTTTTGAAGTTGCTAATTTGTATCTTCTCTTTATTTTCTTGGTGACTAAAGCTTTCTTAATTTTATTTATCTTATAAAAGAGCCAACTTCTAGTTTTATAGATTTTTATTATTTTCCTATATTTGATTTTACTGATTTCTACTCTAATTTTTATTTCTTTTCCTGTTCTTGTTTTAAGCTTAAATAACACTTCCTTCTCTATTGTTACTAAGGTGAAAGGTCAAGTTACTGATGTTATAGTTTTTAATTGCCTCTTATACATGCATTTAATGATGCATATTTTCCTCTAAGCACTGCTTTTACTGTATTCCACAAATTTTTATAAATAATACACTCAGGTTCATTAAGTTCAAAATATTTTAAGATTTCTCTCAACATTTCTTAAACCACATATTATTTAGAAATGTGTTGCTTACTTCACAAATATTTGTAGATTTTAATCTATCTTTCTGTTATCGATTTCTAGTTTAGTATCTTTGTGATCCAAGAACACACTTCATATGGACACTAGTCTTTGAAATTTGTTAAGGTGTGTTTTGTGGCTCACAATGTGATTGCATTGGTGAATATTCGATGTAAGTATGAAAAGAATGTATATTCTGTTGTTGTTGGATAGGGCAGTCTGTCAGTGGGCATTAGATCAAGTTTATCTGTTGGTTAGGTCTATTATATTCTGGTTTTCAGTTTGTCTGATGTATCATTTGCAAATGGGAAGGATTCGACTTCCCTACTGCAGTAGCAAATTTTTTGTATTTCTCCATTCACTTGTATCAACTTTTGCCATACATATTTTGATGCTCTGTTTTTAGGTACATACATGTTTAGGATTCTTTATCGTAATGTAGTATTCTATATAATTTTCCTTGTTTCAAAATCATTGCTTGGAATTAACATAGCTATTCTGGATTTCTTTAAAATAGTATTAGTGTGTTCTTTCCTTCTCCATTTTTTACACTGAACCTTTTAAAAATCAGTTTCATATAGACAAAATACACTGTATCTTTCTTCTCCTATTCATCTCTGTCTTCCCCTTACAGTATTGAGATAATTCATAATTAATGTTATTGATATATTTGGATTAATATTAATATCTGCCATATTTGTAACTGTTTTCTGTTCATTTCCAGGGACTTTACTCTACTTTTTCTAATTTTATTTGAACATTTAATATGACTGTACTTTAATCTACTCTCTTTAGGTATCAGTTATACTTCTTTCTTTGAAAAAAAGTTTGTCATTGATCTAAGAGTTTATAACCTACTCTAGGTCTACTTTCAAATAAAATTACTCTGCTTTATGTGTAATGAAAGTATCTTACAGAAGTGAATTCCTAGTTTTCCTTCTCATCCTTGTGACATTGCTGGTATTCATTTCATTTATTCATTTGTTATAATCTCCTAGTAGATTTTTGGTATTATTATTTCACATAGTTATCTTTTAGATCATTTAAAAATTAGGAAAAGATTTTAGTTTACCTATACTTATTTCTCTTCTAACTCTTTTAAAAATAATTTTATTACTGCCTATTGATTTCATAAAATATTGGGTTTCGATGTGGTATTTTCATACATGTATATAACATACTTTGATTGTGTGAGTTCCCATATTACCCTCCCCTATACCTCCCTTCCTTCTCTTTCCTCTGCCTTTCTTTTCTTTTTTTTCCCCCAGATTCCACATATTAAGGAAAATATATAATACTTGTCTTTCTGAGTGTAGCTTATTTTGTTCAACATGATGATCTTCAGTTCTATCCACTTTCCTGCTAATAACATAATTTCATTCTTTATGGCTGAAGATTTTAATTTGATGTAGTTCCTTTACTGATTCTTGTTATTATTTTCTGTGCTGTTGGATTCCTGTTCAGATTTCCTGTATTTTGCCTATATTTTCTTTCAGCAGTTTCAAAGTTCTAGGTTTTATATTAAAGCCTTAATCCATTTTGAGTTGATTTTTATACAGGATGAGAGAGAGGGATCTAGTTTCAATCTTCTACATACAGATATCCAGTTTTCCCAGACCACTTGTTAAAGAGGCTGCCTTTTCTCCAATATGTGTTTTTGCTTTTTTGTCTGAGAGTCAGATAGCTATAGATGTAAGGGTTTGTTTCTGGGTCCTCGATGTGATTTCGGTGATCTATATGTCTGTTTTATTTATTTATTTATTTATTTATTTATTTATTTATTTATTTATTTATTTTTCTTTGTGGTGCCGGGGATCGAACTCAGGCTCTTGTGCTTGCAAGGCAAGCACTCTAATCACTGAGCTAAATCCCCAGCCCTATATGTCTGTTTTAATGTCAGTACCATATGTTTTATTACTGTGAAATCAGTACTATACTGATTGTACTATACTTTGTACTATACTTTGAAATCAGCTATTGTGATCCTCTAGTTTTGCTCTTTTTGCACAGGATAGCTTTGGGTATTATGGAACTTTTGTGCTTCCATATGAATTTTAGAATTGCTTTTTCTAGTTTTGTGAGGAATGTCATTGATATTTTGGTTGGAATTGCACTGAATCTGTGTATTGCTTTAGGTGGCGTGGTTATTTTAATAATATTAATTATGCTGATCCATGAACTTGGGAAGTTCTTCCATTTTCTAGTGTCTTCTTCAATTTCTTTCTTCAACATTCTGCGATTTTCATTGTAGAGATCTTTCACTTCTTTGGTTAGGTTGATTACTAAGTATTTAATTTTACTTTTGAAGCTAATGTGAATGAAATTGTCTTCCTGATTTCTTTCTCAGCTAGTTCATTACCGGTGTAAAGAAAGTTATTGATTTTTTAAATGTTGATTTTGTATCCTGCCACCTCTCTTCCTTTCTTTGTGTAGATCCAAGTTTTTTACCTATATCTATTCCCTGTGCTTGAAAAAAAATCTTTTAATATTTTATTCAGGGCAGATCTGCTGGTGGTGAATTGTCTCACTTTAGTTTGTATGAAAAATTCTTTTTTACTTTAAAAAGATAATTTCTCTGAATATATAATACTAAATTAGTGGGTTTTTCTCAATTTCAACAGAAATTTTTTTCATCTTATACTTTATTGCTTGAATGGTCTCTGATTAAGTGTCTACTCTAATTCTTGTACTTCTACAAGAGCTACAAAGTGGTTTTTTCCCCCTCCATTTGATTTCTTTCAAGATTTTTTCTTTGTCTTTGGTATTCTACAGTCTAAATATTGTATATCTGGATATAGTTTCTGTTATTTATTCTGTGGATGTTCTCTGAAATTTAGAATCTGGGAATGGATGTCTATCATTAATTTTAGAAAGTTCTTAGCCATTATTACCACAAATATTTCTTCTATTCACTCTTTCTTCTTCTGGATTCCAATTTTGCATTTGTTACACCTTCTAAATATTTCCTATCATTCTCAGATGTTCTGTTCTGTTTTTTGGTTTCATTCCTTGCATTAGTTTGGAAATTGCTATCGATCTGTTTTCAAGCTCACTGATTCCATCTTTGATCATGTTCCATTTTTTCCTGAGTATCTACAGTATATGTATGGGTAAGTTTGGTTGTTAATATTAATGAAATAAGATATAAAAATAAAGAAATACTTAAGAATACAATTATCAAAGATGATCTTCATTTCTGTTACAATATTTTCTTCATTTCTTCTATTTCCTTTTGATTTTTCCCTTAGAATTTCTATCTCTCTGCTTACATTTACCATCTATTCTTGCATGGTATCCTTTTTTTCCATTAGATCCCTTAACAAATTATGCTTATTTTACATTTCCTATGTGATAATCCAACATCTCTGTTATACAAGTCTGATTGTAGTTCTTACTTTTTCTCTTCTGACTGTGTTTTTTCTTTTACTTGCCTTGTATTTTTTCCATTTAACAACTTCTAAAGTTATTCAGTGGCGTTGAGTACATTCACGATATTGTGCAAGTATCACTGGGCATGTGCAGGGTGGGCTCTCCCTGGCATCCTTAGGTCTAGCCCAGCCTAACATAATAGTGGTTGCCAATTAAGTCTTGAATGAATAAATATGAAGAAAGGACATCTGTTTAACCTTTTTTTTTGTGGGCGGGGGGGGAATCATATTTGGGTCTAACATATTGAAGAAATAGGAGCCACAAACCTTGTTATTTAGCCTAGTTCTTCTTGGACACTGGAGAATATCCATCCCGAGGAGTTTGTTCAACCTGATCTAGCAGGTCTGCATTGATCCCTGAGGCTCTGCAGCTGTGAGTCCCAAATCATACCTGGACTCACTCTGACTTAGCTGGTTCTGTGACTTTGGACTTGGTGTCCTTAAAGGATGGGTGTTTCCCCAGGAAAAGCAGCAGAATCATGTTGAGTTTGTCAGCTCTTTTGGAGCACCATGGGAATGGGCTAGGACATCAATTCTCCACAGAGCCTCTAGGGAGCTGCTAAAACCACAAATGTAAGTGGCTTTCAGCCCCCAAATCACAAGCTAGGAGTTAGATTTAGACCACTCAGAGTTAGGGGACTCTCTAGGATTAGGATATTGTAAAGCCAAGGGAGGACATCTGTGAGGCTATGACTCTCTCCACACCCCAAAAGGGATAGCAGCATGAACTTCAGAGGCTACATGACAAAAGAGGCGGCCTAGAAGAAGGATGTCATACCTCTTCCAAATATCTCCTTCAGATGAAGTCTTCCAAAAAGAATATGCATAGTCAGGATTTTAGACTCAGTGATTTGGTCTCAGTCCCATCACTTGGGACAGTAGGAGATGGCCCTCCTCCTGCAGTCACCTGGCTGAGAAGCTTCTATTTTCCATGTTATAACGGAGTTCTTATCAGCAGACAGATGACACCTTTAGCGTTTACAGAGTGGATGTTAGCTGGTAGTCACAAGGCTATTTTCCTGCACTCTCCTCCCACAGCTGGTACTTTGAAAATCTAACTATTCAAAACACTGTTGGTGGCTCAGTCGGTGTTGTAGTTTTCTTGGTAAGAAACATGGAAAATGAGGCCAAGTGTCACGTGCATTGGCAAGAGGAAGTCAGCCTGGGAGCTTGAGTTGCTGGCTTCTAGAGTGTGCTTGCAGTGTTCAGCCTGCCTTCCTTTCGCAGAGCACAGCTGTCCTGTCCAATAGGTACCGTGGGAGTTTTGATCCTGTTGTCGCTGTGGGGATGTTCTGACAGCTACAAGTTAAGTCTGTTCACAGTGATTTTGTAAAGGGTGAAAACCCTTAAGAGCTTGGGCTCCAAGGAAACGATTACAACTCCTAAGGTATATTTTATTAACCTCAAAAATGGAATATGTGAACTGCAGACACAGGGGCACTTCTTTAACACGTCAGTGAGTTCTTAGATATACTCCAATACAGCAGCAAAGCTAAATACTTGCTTCAGCCTAGACCAGCTTCTCCCCGGTAGGAGCCAGAAACAGAATCTGTACTAAGAACTCCAGGTGTGAGGCTGGCTGTGTCAACTCATTTTTTTGTGATAAAGGCGTTTCCATGGAGCTCAAGAATGCTTTGTTTGTCATTCGCTCTCTTCTCAGCTGGGGCCTTGAGATCCCCACATGTCTGATGGAGTGTGCAGTTGCACACCTGGATGGCCAGCTCAGACTCATGGATCCCCTGGGGTCTACAAACCATTTTTGCTTCCTCTGTACCCTTGATAATCTTACTTCCAGATATATTTTCTTGGAAATAGAAGGGTCCATCTGAGCACCTCTTTCCTGGGCTCAGGCTCCCTAAGTCCCCAGACTTCAATTCATCTTAAAATGCCATGACTCTTACAGAAATGCAAATTAAAACAACGCTAAGATTTCACCTTACCCTAGAAAGAATGGCAATCATTAGGAAATCAAACAATAACAAGTGCTGGCACTGATGTGGTGAAAAGGGAACCCTCCTACACTGTCGGTGAGAATGCAAACTAGTACAACCATTATGGAAATCAGTATGGAGATTTCTCAAAAGCCTGAATGTAGAAATCCCACATGACCCAGCCATTCCTCTACTAGGTATCTTCCCTGAAGAGCTGAAGACATTATACTACAGCGTTACCTGCATACCAATGTTTATAGCAGCACAATTTGTAATTGCTAAATTCTGGGAGAGGCATGTATACCCATCAACAGATAACTGGATAAATGAATGTGGTATCTATATATAATGGAATACTATTCAGCTATAAAGAAGGACAAATTAGAGTCATTTATAGGAAAATGGATGGACCTGGAAAATATAATATTGAGTGAAATAAACCAGACTCGCAAGCTTGAATACCATATGGTATCCCTCATTTGAGTGAGGCAAAACACAAATAAAAGAAAATGGTAAATGATGGATGCAAAAAGGCGAAAGGTCAGCTATAAGCCAATAGGCAAAGGGCCTACAGGAACAAGAAGAGGGCAAAGGGGGAGGGGAATGGGAATCCAGATGAATAATGATATCCTAAAAACAAGAACCTAATCACCCAAACTTAGAACAGTAACATGTACACTAGGTACTACAATAACTTTATGTAGTAGTGACTTAACGTTGCATCTGTGTGGTTGCTTACATTGCTCGTTGTTGTAAGCAAAACACACAATGTATTATGGTCTGTAAGCTTGTGTAATGGTCTGTAAATTTGTGTAATTTCAGATAAATTTTCATAAAAATCTATGAAAAAATGCCATAATGCTTCTTCACAGGATTAAGAGTCATTTCACATTGGAGGCAGGTGGGAAATTTGTTGTTTTTCAGAAAGCTGACTTGTCTGGTCCTCGGCCTTGGGCTGTTAAATTTATTGCTTCTCTCTCCCTGTAGGTGTAAAGGAATAAATTAACATACAGTTCTCTCTTAATTGCTTGATTCCAATTAATTGCCTTTGTGCATCTGAGCACTCATCTTTCATGTTTGAAGGAATGACAATGCAAACAAATGGGGCAACAGTTTTGGATTTCAAAAATACTCCCTGATGGTTGGGAGGATTCAGAAATCCCCCAGGAGTTCCCATCAGTACCGGCAGTCTCTGACTTGCTCGGGCTCCTGGGTTCAGAAAACTCACTGGATTGGCTTGGCATCACGTAGGGCCGTACTGTCCAATTTGAAGCCCACCAGCTGCACATGGCTACAGAGCACCGGAAATGTGTTGTGAGCATAAAATAGTCAGCCAGTCACAGAGTTAGTAGGAAAAAAACATGTAGAAACATCTCATTGATACTTATATTGATTGTATATTATAAGGATAACACTTTGGCTATATCGAATAAAATAAAATACATTAAAACTAACTTCACTTGTTTCTACTTTTTTTACATGGCTACCAGATAATTTGTAATATATCTATGGCTGGCAAGACTTTGGTTTCACAGTTAGGCTGCAAAGTTCAGATTATTGTGCAGTGCACACAAGAATACACATCTCTTCAAAACTGGTGTCAGATTCTGGGCTTATTCAAACTTCTGTTTGCTCACTGCTAGGAAAGCCTACATGGTGAGTCAGTTTGCTAGAAACACTTAACACATGGACTATACTGATCTTTGGAGAATTATGGCATTTTGTAAAGACTCCTGGGAATGTGCTGCTGCATGAGGAATATAACTGGTTATTAGCTTGATCTTCTTGCTGTCAAAGAGGAATTCTAATTGCAAATGATTTGATCATGAGTTCACGCGAGCCACACATCTGTTTATTGAAGACAACAGGTGTTGGCTTTCTTTATTAAAATAAAAAATTCAGTTGCATATGCTGGTTTGGATCATGGTTTTGAAATACATATTTAGTATATGGCTAAAACCAAATGAATGTCAAAAATGCAGAAAAGCCTGTTAGAGAGGACAGAATTAAGATCGGAAAACTATTAATGCGGAAATGTGAAAGTGTTAGGGAACCTATAATTGTAATTCATAAAATTGATGAGTCTTGTATGTAATGCAAACTGCAATAGCAAAATCTTCTAGTGGCTTGATCGTAGGACATTAGTTTTCTCAAAGCATCTTCACCTCTTGATTCCAGATGATTTCTGCAAGTTCCTCAAGAATTTCCAGATTTAGCACATAAAAGTAGAGGACACCCAGTTAAATTAGAATGTCAGATAAATAAGACACAATTTTTAGTATATGTGTGCCCCACAAAATACTGGGATCCTCTTATACTAAAAAAAAATCACTAATTGTTAATCTGAAAATTATCTCACATGCAAAAGGGACTCTGCAGATGTGTTTAAGGCTCTTGCCCAAGGGCATTCCCGAGAATTATCCGGGTAAGTCCAAATATTCACAAGGGTCCTGATAAGAGACCAGCAGATCAGAGTCAGAGGGTGTGAAAGGGGAAGTAGAGGTTAGAGAGGGGAAACTGGAGCCAAGGAGTGCAAGGAGCCTTCTATGAGGTGGAAAAGACAAGGGAGCAAACCTTCTCCTACAACCTCTGGAAGAAACACAGGCCTTCACTTAAGCTCCCTGAGACCTGTTTTGGACTTCAGAAATACAGAACCATAGGAATAAATTTGTGATGTTTTTAACCGACTAAATTTGTGGCAATTTGTTATAGAAGCAAGAGGGAACCTAATATTTTAGCTTTCCTCTTGACTTCTTTGGGTCCTACTGAAACTGAGGGAAAACCTAAATATAAATAGGAGCTTTACTTGCCTTTAGTTGACTTAAAAAATCCTCAATTTCAGAGGTCACATAGCTGTGCAATGTATTAGAAGTCTCCCACTAACTCTGCTGTCAATGATGCCTTGGTTAGAATGATGATGGCTGCCTATGTTACTTTTTAGGGACTTGAAGCCTGTCTCTGTCAAAAACACTGGCTCCTTATGTGGACCTATGCAGGCATTTGATGGCTGAGTAAAATATGGTGGCAAAGCTTGGCATATTTACCTTCATATTGTGTTTGTCTCCCTTGCTAACTTGACCATTCAGTCAGAATGTTATTGCTCAATTCTTCATATAGACATATTAGTAATTTAAGAAATATTTATCACAAACTAACAGTACGAATTTGGAATCAAACTCATCTGAACTATCCCCAATCACTTTGCTTCCCCTTCAAGGCTGAAAAATGCCAAGATAAGAGTAGCTACCATGATTGACAGATAGCCAAGCACCAAGGTTTACATCATCTCGTTCCAGACCACCACAGTGGTGCCTAGAAGTCTCCAGTCCTCAATCCTTTCGTAACCCAAGCACCTTCCTTTTGTTCCTCTTGTCTAAAGATAAAGGGAATTTGAAACTTGTAACTTACACTGAGGTTTTTGTTTTGTTTTGTTTTGTTTTGTTTTGTTTTGTTTTGTTTTGTTTTGTTTTTGGTACCAGAGAGTGAACTCAGAGGCTTGTGCTTGCTAAGCAAGCACTCTAACCGCTGAGCTAAATCCCCAGCCTGAGATATTTTTTTATGACGTTAGTCCACCATCTCATTTTCTGGTTTACTGAATAAATTTTTTTTCTTGCCACAGAAACTTGTCCTGAATGCATTGGGCCCTCTAGAGCAGAAGTAAAGAGACCAGATTCCAACATCTAGAAAAATAATAATTCATGATCCATGGACAAAAGTGATGAGCAGAACCACATGCAACCAGTGCCAAAGCTCCTTGTTGGCCCTCCAACCTGGGCTCACAGTGTGCTTCTCCTCACCATTGCTGTACTCCCAAAACAAACTGGTTTCAACCCCCAAGACTAGGAGCACACTCTTCTGCCTGCATCCTAGTACAATGCCTGTTTAATCTCTTTATGACCATTGGTTTGCCTGCCAGCAACCACAGGACAGGAGCACATCTCTCTGAGCTGGTTGGCTCTGTCTTAAATCTGAACTCCAGTCTAGGCTGGGCTGGGCTGAGGTGAGCCCAGGTGACAGAGGGGCCCTGGTGTCCTTTTTGTAGAACTCATCATCCAGCAACTGCTCCGAGAACAGATGCACATCTCTGTGGCATAACAGTTTTATGCACTCAGCTCTCAGGATCTGTAGGTTCCACACTCGTGAATTCAACCACCTTGGATAGAATGTTTTTTTAAATTGCATCTGTACTG
The DNA here is from genome assembly GCA_004026905.1 of Hystrix cristata. Classification (NCBI taxonomy): domain Eukaryota; kingdom Metazoa; phylum Chordata; class Mammalia; order Rodentia; family Hystricidae; genus Hystrix; species Hystrix cristata. Next base: position 10,556 of record PVJO010023724.1, on the reverse strand, counting down.
ACAGGCATTTTTGAGTCATTATTCCTTAAACAATACAGTAACTATTTCCACAGCAATTACATTGTATTGGGCATTGTAAGTAATATAGAGATGAGTTAAATTATGTGGGAAGATGTGCTTAGGTTATAGTCAAACACTACATCAATTTATATGCAGAATTTGAGCATCCTTGGATTTTGGTACTCACAAGGATCCAACCAATCCCTCAAAGGCACCAAGGTGCAACTGAATGAGCAAAGGGCAGGCCCAACCATGACTTATGAGAAAAATACTTTCCTGTCAAAAATATCCTGCAGAGTCGGCAACTCGATGCACAAAGATCACAGCATCTGGGATGACCTTGCAGAGCTGCCCAGAGGCCACATGGTCTCAACCTTTTCTTTTCTAGTAGTCTCTTGCTGCACAGATATCTGAAGGACCTTGAGCTGGCTTCTTCAGAATTAAGGAACAAGTTACATCAAAATCCACTCGAGCTCAGAAGAGAAAACTGTAGTTCTCTTTGGAGGTGTTGAGAGGAAAGTCATAGTAGGCCTTCCAAATCACAGACACACAAACGCCGAAAACCAAAACAACAAAACAACAACAAACTCTCCAAAATTATAGGGGCAAGTTTCCCAGGGGAAATGTTTTCTTTCAGAAAGCAATGGTCATATTGAAAGAAAAACTGTAACAGAGAGGGAAGCCCCATAACCAGCCACCTCTATCTGGCTGCTCACCAAGGTTTTTGCTTCTGCTGGCCTGCAAGGATCTCTGTACTGGAGGCCAGCCTGAGCAGACAGCCCTGCCCTGCAAGGGGCATGGGCGTGCAGGCATGTCAGGAGATGGGCCGGCCACAACTCCGAGTGGAATGGCAGCACTGCCGTGCCCAAGGCCCTGGGCGCCCAGCTCCCACCTCTCTCTTTCCTCTTCCTCTCCTTCTCCTTACCCTCAAACGTACGGCAGCTCAACCATAGTTTTTGTTAACTTGTCCTAAATCAACTGGAGTGGGAAGATCTTTCCTTAGATCCCACTGGCTGCTTGTCAAGATAGTCACACTATACAAATAAATATAGCATGTTTGTACTTTAAAATTATACATCACCAAGCACATCTTTTGCAAAATGTATGAAAATTCGGCCTTGAATTAGTTTAATAGCAGCTTTGCTTTTTTCCTCTCGGTGCTATAATGGATTAAAAAGATTCAACAAGAAAGTGCAGTAGTGCACAGGATTATCTTATTATCTTCATTAAATATTTCTTCAGAAAGTGATAATTATTATAGTCAAACTGCCAAAGCCAAAATGAGTCACAAGACAAATATTGTGGTTAAACTCTTTAGTTCCTCCAATGTAGGCACTTGCCTACGAAATACAGGTTTCTTAGCTCTCCTAACAAGAAAGGAGAGTTTTTTTCAGGAGTGATAGAAATAGAATTTACTTACTAAGATATTGCACTTAAGAAAACTTGCAAGTTGTGGATATAAACTATTTATGGTCATGTAATGTCATTTTCTGAAAGCTAATTTTAAGAAATATTCCAGAAGACTAGCAGCTGCATAATTTCTAGGCAAGACATGCCACCCTGGAGTATTTGTAAACATATTTATAAGCATAAATGCCAGAGACATTTGCATATTATAATTTTTAATTGGTCTGGTAAGTCCACATGGAAACCTTTAGTTGAAGGGAAATGCTACTCCTCCCTTTTCTAAACAAGAGAAAATTTCCTAAAATGTCTTCAGAGGCTGACTTACAAAAGAAAAACTACTCACTTGCATCATCTTTTTCAGCAAACATGTGACTTTTTTTGGTAGAGCAATATGCTTCCCCTGCCAATCAAGAACTTTTGATGCATGGCAACTTGGTGATGCCTCACTGACATGATGGCTCTCTCACTGTCTCTTTATTCCACTCCTCTGACAATAAAAGTCCCAGACTAGGGCTGGCGATATAATTTGTGGGGTCCAGAGCAAAACAGCCACTTCTTCCTAAAAGGGGAGAGAAAAGAAAGTAGCACAAGACTATTCTAAAGATTCTCTTCTCTCTGCTGTATGCAGTATAACCAAATACCATGGATGCTGTCTGTTGGAGATATGTTTAGATTGTAGGCAAAAATAAGGCTTCACACTATCTAGCCATGTCTAATAGCCAGACCCCTTCCCACTGATTGTTCAACCAAATGCACAGTGGAGTAGGCATCACCATGGGGGAGGTTAGCTGTTCCAACCCATCTGGAGATTGCACCAAACTTCCTTCTTTTTGCTCTGATGTCTCTTGTCTCTATAGCTACTAACTTAGCCTTAACTTAGTCTCTAATTTAGCCTCTATAGCTACTGACTTAGATTGAAATACCAATCATAGGTTTTGTGCATTGGAAGCTGTTTTGTGATCTTTTCACATATATTTGATTCTTGTGATGACTATCTAACTACCAGTCTGGCCAGCAGCCTGAGACCCTGGGAAGTCAAGTGATTTTCCAAAACCATACAAACACTGTGTTAGGGCCCAAAATGGGCTCTTTTGAATTCGTGATGTAATTCTCTTTCCTGAGTGTGGGACACAGAGTGAAGTTCCCCACTGGGCACCTTGCTGGTGTTTATTAGTCAGTTTTTTGTTGCTGGCACAAAAAATCTGACATATACAATGTAAAGGATGAAAGGTTTATTTCGGCTCACCGTTTCAGTGGTTTTCAATCCACATTCATTTGACTCCAAGGCAGAAACATCATGGTAGAGGGTATGGTTGAGCCAAGCTTCTCACCTCATGGCAGCCAGGAAGCAGAGTGATAGGGAAGGAACAAGAGACAAAGGGGCCAAGGACTAAGTATAGTCCCCAGGATCATGCCTCCAAGACCCACCTACACATACCCACAAGTGCACTTTACTAATCTCCTAAGCATCTCACAAGCCAATCATAGTGAGAATCAAGATTAACCATCACACAGTGCCATTTTGAGAGAGGCAGGGCCTCCTATGTGGAGTTGGACTTGAGGTCTAGCCTGTGGTGTCAGGATGAGCGTGGTCTCTTCCCAGTTACCCAGAGAGTGGAATTTTTGTTTTCTGTGGTGTTATACTCATGATGGTGTTGAGTGAGTGTTTTGACCATGTCTGTGATGGCGCTCATAAATAGGCCCTTGCCAGTTGGCCATCTGATGGAAGAAGTGCCACCAGAAAAAAGGAAAGACAAAGCAGAGGGAGGCAGAAAAAGGGAGATAAGTTGTCCCAAATATGTACTTAGCCTCACAATAGGGGAAGTGCTACGAGCTGAGTGGATCCAACTTATTTTTCTGATAAATAACTTCTACTCTTGTCATTGTGTGGTGATATCAGGTTCCCTCCATGCTTCCATTCCTGTCACAAAGAAACCATTAGTCTTGCATGGATCTTCAATTATCCTACTACACAGTGAGGAAGCCAAGTTATTCCAGTTGATGGAAAAATCTACGTTTTTACTCTCCAGTGAGTCAAAGAGAGAGATCAGACCCCAGAACACTTATAACCTTCCCTTATATTACATAAAATGGAGAGAAAAATCCACAAAATGGATTTTCACGTACAACCTGAGCATAGATGGCTGCATACAGGAGCCAACTCTTGCCTCGTCACTCATTCAGAAAACATCTGTAGAGTTACTATGTGCCGGGATTTGAGTAAGTCCTGGGTGTTTTGCCCGTAGACAAGCATCCCATTATCTTGTCCAAGAGAATAGACACATTTAAGCTTATTGCCAACTCACTCCAGCAGGAAGAGTGTTATTTATAGCACTGTTGTGAGGTTCCCTCTCCTGATGATAAGCTCATTGAAGACCTTTAACCTTTTCATGGTAAATTTTAAAAACTTAAAAACATTTGCAAAGATATAGGAAATTCACAGAGAAACACAAAGAACACTGGTTTCTTAAACTATTTGAGAATAAGCTGCTGAGTTGATTCCTCATCTTCTTTAAATACTTTAGGGAGTTCTTTATAGAAAAGGTGTCAGTTGACCTCAATCATGAAAAATGGAGACAATTTAGATATTCAGGAGGATCCCTGATAGATGAATAAACTTGAACAAAGGCAGGAAGGAGGAAAATTATGGAGCACATTCAAAAGATGGTAAAATCAGGAAAAGCAAAGCCAGATCATGTGTCACTTAAGACTGCTTTGCTTGTAAATGATAAAACCCAATACTAACCAGATGGAGAGGGAAGAATCTATTGTTTCATATAAATGAAATGTGGGTGGCTTTAAGTATGGCTTACAAATGTCTGGACTTGTTCCTCCCCATTTTGTCCCTTGGCTTCTGTTATACGATTCATCCCAGGACAGTCTTGTTTCTTATATTACAGAAGAGGTGCCGCAGCTCTAGACTTTGCTTTTTTCTCAGCAGAAAATACTGATTATAGCTTTCCCAGGATACTTAGAAGATGTCTTTTTGGATCTGGTTGCTCTGATTAGTCATATGCCTATCTTTAAATCATCGTGTCCCAGGAAATGTGATCTATATGCAGATTTTCTTATATGTGGGCTTCACTCTGTAGCTGAGATGAGGTCAAATCTCTGCCAACAAGGAATGAGTTTGATAGAGGGGGCTTCCCAGCAGGGAAATAAGAATGTGGTTACAAAAGAAAGAAGAATGGATTCTAGGAGATCACAAAAAGGTCTGAACATTCACAGCTAGCAGAGGGTCTGAATATCCGGAGTCAGATAGCTCTGGTTATCCAGGACGGCTCACTCAGGACACACAGAGGGTCCTGGGGGCAGCCTCAATGGCTGGGCATAACAATGGTGATGATAGCAATTCACTCTCTGTTGGACAGTGTTCCACATCTTTTACTCACATTTTCTAACTTTTTGTGTGTAACAAGCATACTGCAGGACACACACTGACCACTGAATAAACATCCGTTGACTCAGACCACTGTCTAAAGATGCCCAGAGACAAAGATCCCTGAAAGAATGTGGTATCAGCGTGGGGGATCTGTCATTCCAGGCTTGTAAGGTGCACCTATTACTGACATGCTGGAGCTCAGTAACAGGTAGCCCCTGACTATGAATGCCTCTTTTTATAACTCTGGATGCAGGGGATTTAGAGGAATCCCCTGAGTAGGACCACTCTGTGCTCTATGGGAATCATAATTATTAGTCCTGGTGACCTTGCAAAGTTGGTTTTTATAAAGTCTCAGTGTCACAGCCCAGGGCTAGTAGCGGCCCCTGCTAAGACGCTGGGAGTGATCTTGCAATGTGTTCACAGGGGCACATTTTATAAAGTTTAATAACCTGAAATTAGACATTACCTTAACTAAAAGTTGAAAGGACAAATAATGTACATACATCGACATAGAATGACCATATTCTAGTAAAAACTTCAGGAATTTTAAGAAACGTTCTAGTGAGATGGCAGGAAAAATAATCTTTGGACATTCAGGTGAGAGGATCAAATCTATTTTTTTGCTTGTTTGTTTTTCTGTGACGAGCGTGGAACCCAGGGTTTGACACATGCTTGGCAAGTGTTCTAATGCTGACCTACAGCATTATTTTATTTTGAGACAAAGTCTTGCTAAATTTCCAAGGCTGAGCATAAGTTTGCCATCCTCCTACCTCAGTCTCCTAAGGTGGTGGGATTACAGGGATGTAACACCATATTCGGCAAGGATCAGGTCATTTTAAGGGAAAGAAAGATTGACATCAACCTTTTCAACACCAACCATTCATGCTAGAAGACAATTAAATACATATTTAAAATACCAAGGAAAGAACATATGAGCCAAAGATTTTATTTCCAGCCAAACTGTCCCTTAATTATAAAGGCAACAGGTAAGTTATCACACATATGCAGAGATACAGGACTGCAGTTACCACCAACACTGGAGAAGGAGTTCTGGCTCTCAGAATGACTGGAGGGACATGGGCAGGACTTCAATGTTGGGATTTTAAGTAGCAAAATGATGGTCATAAGGGGAAAAAGCACGATGCACAATTGCTGCCTCCAATCTGACACTGTACAACTATCAAAAGTCAGAGTTTATGAGGAAGAGACTAAGTTATTGACTGCCTTATGGGTATTAGCTGTGTGTGAAATGATCCTCTTTCAAACAAGAAGGTAGGGAGAAGAGTGGGAGTGCAAAGAAGAGATTATTAGCTAATTCTAATATTTTGAATGGTAGGAGATCAAGAGTTAAAAGCCAGAAGAGGAGCATATAAAGTATTAAAAAATAATATAAGATAATTATTTGCATAATAATAAAAACCTTCCTAAATTTCAAAAGACCAAAGAATGGAAAGGCTACCAAAATTACTAAATACTACAAAATAATTTTTTATATACAGAGTCTGCTAAAAATGTATAGGCACTTCAGGAAAAGAAAGATAGTATGATTTTTTTCAACAAAAGGTGTTGTCCTCATATGCAAGACTCTAGAGGATGTTGTATATCACAGAAAACAGAAAAAGAAAAAAAATATAAAAGGGAAGAAAACCCACTACACTCCCAGCCCTTAGAGAAAAAATTGAAAATACATGTGTAGCAATCTCAATGACCAAGGTTACCCAAGCAGCAGTCTGCCATACTAATAAATGTCTGGAAGCTAATGGTCACCACTTTGAGCACCCCTGGTGATTGTAGAGGCCAAACTTGTATTAATCACATGATATCTCAATAAATTTAGTATTAAAATATTTATATAAGTTTTTCTTTTTCCGAAGTGTGTATACATTTTTGGGGTGGACTCTGTATATATGTATTTATTTAATATACATATATGTATATGTGTAGGGGTATATATGAGCTGTGATTGAAAAATACAATGAATGCTCAAATTTAATAAAATTTATTATGGTAAAAGACACATTGCCAGTAAGTCCCCTCAAAATATCCCCCCTCTTGCTTTGAACACACTTACCATTCTTGGCACATTCTGAAGCAGTTCTGGATGTCCTCTTTTGTGGGTCCTTTTAGCTGTGCTACCACAGGTACTTTAATGCCTAAATTGCTTCAAAGCTTTTACCTTTCATGGTCATGTTGACTTTGGGTAAGAGTAGGAAGTTGTACAGGGCCAGATCTGGTGAGTAAGGTGGATGAGAACACACTGTAATGTTCTTACAAGCCTGCCTTTCAACTGGATGGCATGCAGCACCATCACTCACTGTATTTTTTTAACACACCCCATGAAGACATGAAAGAGTACTCCACAACTACTTCAGAAAGTGGCAAGAACAGAGGAGACAAGATGGTGGAGTAGTGAGTACGGGTGGCTTGACTTCTCCGGGACAGAATGTCTGGAGTCTGGTAGAGAGTGGTTTGGAGAGGAATTGAAATGAGGAGAGCTTACTTGGGAACAACAGGAAATCTGACAGAGGAGAAGAAAGTAGGATTGAGTGATACAGAAGAGGTGGCCCACACCACAATGGGGAAACCACAGTTTTGTGGATGGTAGCTAGCTAGACGCCAGCCAGGAGGCAAAGGGAAACTAATAACGTCTCTGCTTGCAGAGCACTGCATTGGGCCAGAAGAATCTTATGCAGTGAGTGACTCCAGTATAAGAACCCCAGGACACAGTTTCACAGAGGAGGGACAGGAAGGGTCACCGTTGCTGGGAGGAGCTGGGTGTTGGATCCTCAGTACCAAAACAGCCCCTTGGAAGCTTCACACTACCAAGTTCCCAGAGTAGATGAGAGACGGACACTCACAAGAGACTGCTAACAGTTGGAGAGCAGACTGGGGGGAGCCCAGATTAGAGGCAGGGGCTAGTGATTGCAGACTCAGCTTCTGCAATCAGACATCACTTTCAACCCGAGTTACACAGGATTTGAGGATCGCATTGGCGCTGTGTTCCTATTGCTAAGGGAAGATCCAAAACAGGGTCTTACAGTGTATATATATTGTTTTGCAACTAGCCCTGACAGCTACCTCTGTAATGGATTAGCCTGTAAGTGCTGAAGTTGAATCGATTGCATAGGAATGATCCTGACTCAGTGAACAATTTAGTGCCAGTGAACTTGCGTGCTGAATCTACCATTACACCCAGAAAGAGGGATAGCAAGAGTTCTTAAATCAAGGACTCTGACTGGATTAAACTCTGCTAGAATGGCTACAACCTAGAAGAAAGAGATCTTGAGTCTGAGTTAACCCCAGGTTTGCAGTGGAGAGATCAGAGGAGTAATTGGGGTGTGAGCACTCAAACTCTCCGGCAAAGAAACTACTTGGGATGTCTCATTGGAATACCTAATCTGTCTTCCTATTGGACATCTTATCAGCTTTTGTATGTCTCTTGAATTATTTAGTAATATGGGGTTTAGTTCTTTTATGATTTCATGTCTATATTGTTACTCTTGTACATTTGTTCTTTCATTGACTTTGATTTAATAGATGTCTAGGTTCTCTCCCTCGCTCAGCTCTTTGTCTAGTTTCTTCACTTTAAACTCCCAAGACAATATTCTTAACATATATCTTTATTCTTTTTCCAGATACATAAACTCCACCTCCAAAGTTTTTAAATTTATCATACTTAGCCCCCTCATGGTTACTATTATCTTCACTAGTATAATTCTCCGATCTTCCCCATCTTAAGCTTTTGGCTCTTCCATGCCTCACTTAGCTTATTGTCTTCCCTACAAACAAGTTCTAGTAACCACATATCTTTTCTCAATCACAAAGTGAACCTCCTTTCTCCCATATCTTGCCCTTGCCTTCACAAAATATCCTGCAAAAACTTAATACTAAACCTTCAACTCAACTAAAAGTACTCTAATAAAATCAGACCCCACATCAATCTTTTCTTCTCATCTACCACTAGTCTCCCTTTCAAACCTCCCCATTAGTGCCTAACACTACTCATGCAAACATCCCCCATTCCCCCCACCCCACATCAACTATCTCACTGCAGAGCAACCACAAATAATAAACAGTCATAGTGTGCCTAGAGAATAGACAAAGTGGGGAGGAATAACTGCAAGGACTATCATGTAGAAATATTGTAAGATTGAATCTGTGGATGCTGTTATAAATAGAAGAAAAAATTTTCATCAAAACTTAAAGAATCAAAATCACTTAAACTAAATAATAGAAGGAGTAAATACTAGCACTGGATGTACAAAGCTGAAAATTGTTCACAGAGAGGTAACATCCTACTAAAAATCTCCATGTAAGCCACAAACTCTCCTCACTTCTCTAGTCTTCAACCTGCAGTAATCCCCAATCCCCCCAAAAAAAAAGGAGAAAAAAGAGGGGGGCCACATATAATTTTTAAAAAAGATATAAACACAGGTACAAATAGGAGAATGGGGAAACAAGGAAATAGAAGCTCTCCAAATACCCCCACCTCTCCCCAGGCAGAGCAAGGGGTCACAAAGAGAGAAGAAAACAAATACCAGATAGCAGAAAGGGATAAAGAAAATAGATGAGTTCAAAGAGGAAATAAACCAAAAGTTTACAGCAATGACACTCAACATACCCAAGGTGAATTTCAGGGAAATAGGGAAAAAACCAGACGAGCTAATCAAAACAGTTCAAAATTTGAATGACAGATTGAACGGTGATACGGAATCCTTGAAATCATGTCAGACTGAAATACCTGAAATAAAACACAGTGTAGAATTCATACATTGCACAAATGACTTTTATGAATACAGAGTATCTGATACTGGGGACAAAATAGTGAATAATGATAAAGAGCTCAAAAAAGCCAAAAAGAAAATGAGAGAACAACAGAAAACAATTCAGCAGGTACTGGTTGGCAACAAGAAGACCAAATTTGAGGCTAATCAGAGTTAGAGAAAATCTAGATGATTGCACAAATGGATTCACTAACATGTTTACAGAAATTATGGAAGAAAATTTCCCAAATATAAGAAAAAAGTTTAAAATATATGTAATTGACTTTTATAAAACACAAAACAATTGTGATGAAAGGAGAAGTTCACCAAGGCATATCTTCATTAAATTTACAGATATCCAGCAAGAAACCCAGAATTTTAAGGGCAGTAAGAGAAGAACAAAACAAAAAAATCACATATAAATGTAATAGAATCACAGCAGACTTCTCAGCACAAACTCTGAAGGCCAGAAGAGCTTGGGTGAAGTATTTCAAACTCTAAGAGCAAATAACCTCCAACTCAGATTAACATACCCAGGAAAGCTGTCCTTCAAAGTAGATGGAGAAATTAGGTATTTCTATGAAAAAGAATAGCTTCGAAGATATATGACTGCTAAACCATTTCTAGAGAAAAAAACTCAACATTCTCAACAGAAAGAATGAACTGGACACAGAGGAAACTAGTGAGGTGAATGGATAAACAGCAACAACAACAAAAAAAAATCAAGAAAAAAATCCAAAGGATTCACCAACAGATAAGACAATGATAGTAAATAATCAACACATCTCCATAATGTGTCTCAATGTTTTTTAGTGTCCTTGTAAATGTAGTCAACTCTTTCCTTCTCCAGGATGTCCTTCAAGACTTTTTGTAGAGGTGGTTTGGAGGTTATGAATTTCTTCAGTTGCTCTTTATCATGGAAGTATCTTATTTCATTGTTGAATTTGATAGATAGTTTGGCTGGGTACATCAGTCTGGGTTGGAGATTGTTTTCTTTCAAGGCT
>PVJO010023723.1:0-25663 GCA_004026905.1 Hystrix cristata | reverse complement strand
CTTTCCTTCAGCTCTCACTCTCAGCGATGTTCCCCCCAGGTTTCCCCCAGGTAATCACCTTGTCTGCCCATCATCCTCCCCCACTGCCCACTCCCACCTCCACTGCCTCTACAGAGCGCCTCCATGCCACAGGGTCTCCGCAGCACTTACCTCTCTCTGTCTTCATCTTCTTCTCCTTCCAGATCCATACCCCAGCACCCAGACTCACTGTCAGAAACACAGCAAGGGGTCTTCTTCAAAGCCAGTTGCTAGGGAGAGAACCTGGGGTCAGACAACCATAAGCCAGAGCCACAGGTGGGGACTCCGGGCAGGCCTGCGTCCCACTGTGCAACCTTGCTGCGGCCTAAGTAGACTTCTTTCCTGCCATCTCCCTGCTCCTGGCTGCTGCCACATTACTGTGCTGAGGCTTCCATCCCATCTCCTTACAGGAATCTCAGTTTCTCGCTAGCTAGGGAGGCACTGTTCATCCTTTTGGCCTGTCTCTCTGTGCTCCTTGCAGGCCCCCAGAGGAAAAAGCACAGAGAGAGAGGGAGGCCATGGACCAGTCTGTGTTCTTTGCGTGTTGGTGTTTGTGCTCTCTGGCTGAGATCTCTTCCATAAACTTGACAAGAAAACTCCTGTTCATCCTTTGAGGCCTCACTCAGGGATTCCCTTCTCAGTAACACCTTTTCCCAACTCCTGCAGCAGCCTCTCAATCTTTTTTCTTGAACCACCCTTTCTATTTACTTCAAATTCAGCTTTTAATATTTCGCTTTATATTTAGAAATGTATTCATCATCTCCTAAATATTTATAATCTAGTAATTATTGACATGTTGTGTGCCATGTGGATCACTTGCTTTAATCCTCATAACTTTATAGAAGAGGTAGAGTCATTGCTCATCTTTATAGATAGAAAGGCTTAAAAAATTGTACAATTTATCCACGGTCACACAGCCAGGATGTGGCAAAGCCCTGCTGCACTGCAGGTCTGGGGTTTACTTTTCACTTCGCCCTCTCAGCACACAGTAGTGCTCATCACAAGTTTGCGGACTGAAGGCCGAATGAAATGACGGAAGAGAATTCAGATGAGAGCCCCAAAGGAGCAAGCAGAGGCCAGAGGGACACTGGTGGACAGGGCAGCCGACCTGATGATTGTACCTCCTTTTTTTAAAAATCTCGGTTCTCCTGCCATGTAGTCCTGGGAGCACAGGAGGGCTGCTGTCTTACAAACCAGGCGTGCAGATGCACTTGCGCTGTAAGAGCTCCCATGCCCTGACCCATCCCGCGCAGTCCCCGTACACAGCCAGGTGAGCCCTCGGGCTGACGGGAATCACGGTAATTGGATGTGTGACTGCAGGTGCCCACGCTGCCCACAGGAGGCCGACTGCGGCTCATGCACTCAGAGGCGGTAACCATTCTCGGAGAGGGGATGGCCGGCATGCAGATCAAACGCAGGCCTGTGTCAGCCTGCCTGGCCCACGCCTGTGCAGCCCACCCAGAGAGGAAGCCTGAGTGCGGGGGCCGGGGCACTCCGCAGTCCTTGCTGAAGTCCTCCTCTCCTGTGTGGATTCTGATGGCCCTGGGAACTGGGGTGGCCACACGGCTGCCCCATAGTTACGCTGAGCAATGCAGCAATCTCCGGGATGTGGCTGTTCACTAAGGCTGTGCGTCCTGAACAGCCTTGTAATGCTTCTCTGCCTGCTGCTGTCCTGAGTCCTCCCAGCCTTCCCTCCCCGTTCACCGCCAGTCCATTTCCATGTCTACCCCATAGAGACCACACTCGGCCCTCTTGAACAGATGCGCCCCAGGTCCAGGGTTGCAGTCTTCCGGTCTGCGGGGTTGCTGACAGCACAGGGACAGCCGTCACCGTGCAGCTGGCTCAGGGGCAGGCTCAGGCTTAGATTCCCGGAGCTGAAGGCTGTGGCCAGCGCCCCTTTCTGCTCCAGCTCCCTGAGCACGTCGTCTGCAATCGGCCAGGTCACGCACATTCTCTGGGGTTCCCAGGGTACCACACTTGAGGCTGATGTTGCACCGGCCGGGTGTTTTGGATGACAAATGAATCAGAATTTGGGGGCAGAGGATGGGCTCTGGGATGAGAGAACACAGACAAACTGAGCATCAGGACAGGCGGCTCACTTGAGCAGATCCACTGCGCTCCCCTGCGTGGCATCCCTGTGTGAGGTGGAGCATTTTCTGAACACGACCGTGGGAAAAGAGCCACCCCCACATCACCAGGGTTCTGACTCCCAGCTCAGGGCAGATGGCTGCGCTCTTCTTGCTCAGAGAAGTGATGTGGAACCGTGTGCTGACTGTCTGCTCCAAGAGCAGGGTGAGTATCACTTCCCAGAGTTTCCCCAGGCTGCCCGGGGCCTTGCCATGTCCCATGATGCCTCGGCTCCTTTCCATCACTCTGCTCAGGGATTTTGTACGACCTCTGTGGGAAGATGGATTTGAAGCTAGAATTTATAAATTTTCCATCTAACATTAAGCTAGGACAATTTAGGATACATAAGCACTTAGGAGATTAATTACTTCTCTAAAAGAAACTCAGGGATGTACAGACACTTCCCTTGATCTCAGCCAAAAGGCTGAGAATTGATCAAGAATGTAAAGAAGACATGAAAAGTGAGTTCACACATGGGGAGAGGGGGAGAGGGAGAGAGAGAGAAAGAGAGAGAGAGAGAGAGAGAGAGAGAGAGAGCGCCACGACAGCATAACTAAAGACACTTACAAAAGAGGACTTCCAGAACTGCTTCAGAAAGGGACAAGAACAATAGGATAAGTATGTTGGAAACAAGGGGGTGTATTTTGAGGGAGATTTATGGCAATGCGTCTTTTATTGTAATAATTTCTAAAATGTAGACATTCGCCATGTTTGGATGACATCTCACATGTCTGCAGGCACAGCTCGGGGGCTTCACATTGACGCATTTAACTCTCGTCATAATCCTGTGACGGCTCATGGAGCTGCTGTGGCAACAGAATCATCAGGGCGGATAGATACACTTTCTTGTAAAGAGTAAGATAGTAAATATTTTAAATTTTAAAGACTGTGAGGTGATAGCTACAAAACTGTCTTTATAATGCAAAAGCAGCCAGATACTGTAATGAATATGGCTGCGTTCTAATCAAACTTTACTTACCAAAAAAGGCACTGGGCTGAATTTGACCTGTGGCCCAAATTTGCCAATTGCAGATTTAAGTCGGTTATTATAAATATAAATTCTTGGGTCCTTTCCAAGAGTCACTGAACATGATGTATCTGGGGAAGATAACATTTTTAAGTAGCTGCTTTAAAGGGCATGATTTATTGAACAGATAATAATTTATGTATAAATTTGAATGTAATGTTTATTACAAAATGTTCTGAGACATAGAAGAGTTTAGAAAGCTTATGCTATTAGGTATTTATTCACTCAATACCTTACACTACTCTTAGGTATTTATTCACTCAACAATTTCCTCATGTGAATTTTTATTGTGTGTTCCTATCAGTGAATGAAGGACTATTAGTCAAGCTTGAACAGAAATTTAGTGAAGTGTTTCTAGGTAAACTTTAAACATTGCTTACATCTAATGTGGTTTAGGGAGTACTTTCCAAACATCCACTGGAGCTCTATGAACTAGGAACTAGGTGGAGGCCAAAGAAAATAAGGCATGAACCTTGCTCCAAAGTGGAAAGTGTACCCACACAAATAACTCCAGGGCAAGCAGAGAAACAAGGTTCTTAAAAGAATTAGAAAAAAAAATTGTTGAGACTCTGCAATGGAAAAGCTCATTTCAGGATCAGAAGGATGAGAAAAATCATTATTTAGAACACGGCAGATCTGACAGCCCAGAGGTAAGTTCTAACACCAGCCTGGTGCTCGCCTAGAAACAAGGGGAGAGACGACATCAGCGGTAGAGGGGCTCTAGTGCCAGTGTGAGTCCTTAGAGCTACCGGCAAAGAGGAGGGAGCAAGGGTAGTGGGAAGATCTGACTTGGGCAGTGGGGGATCATCAGGGAAGGGAAAGCAAGATGAACGGAAACCATCTAGTCTCACTTCTACTTTTTCCAGTAACTTCTCTTCTGCCCCAGTCTTGTGTTTTTTATATGATTATTGATTACAGCACCCAACTCCAGGTACAGGAGACAGCACACGTCCCACATCTTGCCAATCAGAATGTGCTGGTTTATGGCCAGTGGCCAATCTAGGAGTGGGCACGCATGTGACCCAAGCCTCGCCTGTGAGAGTCTTCCCTCCAAATTTTCCATGTGGAGTGGGCTAGGAAATTCCATTTGCTCTCTATTGGATGGGATCTATAGTTGCAAGAGGACATGCTCCCTACTGTGTGGAGAAGTCTAAAGGAATCAGGCTGATGAGAGAAACAGAGAGAGAGAGAGAGAGAGAGAGAAACTATGTGTCCCCTTGACAGTGAAGAGAGTGCCCATTAGCTTTCTAGTTCCTGCGTTTTCTAGTTCCTGCGTAAGGGCTAAAGTAAGTCCTTTACTGATTTTAGGCCATGTGATGTCTACAAAAACGATCTGTATGGATCTAATTTGAGCAGTTTTCCATTTCTTACTGCTGCCTAGATAGGATGAGACTGTACGGGTATTAGAAAGCCATGCAAAGAATTTATCAGCAAAGAGGCAAGTGAGCAACACAATCAGGAATTGGGCTGGTGGCCAAGGAGCCAGCTGGAGGAAAATCTGTCTTGGACACTCAGCCCAGTCTGTTGTTGTAACCATTCCCATTTCCCATGTTGGAGCCCTTCTTCACGCCTACTAGATGAGAATCTGCCTGTTAGGCAGGGCAGGTGCGGGAGATGGGTATTCCCTGGAGAGACACCAGCACGCACCAGAGAAGGGCCAGGTGGGTGAGGTAAAGGGTGGTAAGTCTGGAGAACGGCACATGGAGAAAAGTGTCAGGAAATGAGGCTGGAGAGGCAACCCGCAGCCAGATCCTGAGGGTGCTGGACTCCTCCAGAATGCCACAGCCTGTGGCACATGGGGCTAGGGAGCACGGATTCCCTTTAGCAGGGAACAAATGAAACAGCATTGCATTTTCAAAAGACGAAATAGCTGTGGTATGGAAGGTGACTTGAAAGAGGAAACCCAGGTCAGACTAGAGGCAGGGAGGCTAGTTAGGAGGCTGCTGCAAAACTCTTTGCAGTGGTAGGGGAGGATGGATGGAGGCCGAGAACACCCAACATTGAGAGAATGCTCTAGGAGCTGGATACCTCAGATGCTCCTCCCTCCTCTCCCTTTTCTCCTGCTTTCTCCACTGCATCATCTGCGCACTCACCTCTGCTTCCTGGGGAAGTCATCGGTTTCTCATTGGCCTGGGAGATCCAGGACACAGGGGCTTGGTCACCTTCTGTAGCTTCTACTTGGGTCTAGGGCTGTTTTACTTTGAGAACTGGGCAACTGGACTTCACATGGATTTGCCTAAGAGTATTTACCTAATGACCAGTTCTAACGTTCAATTTCCCTGTCAGTGTTTTTTTTCTAGTGCCTTTTTAATGCAACTTTTTTCTTTTTCTTTGACTTTTTGCTTTAGTGTTGCGGTTTATTAGTACATATGCATAGTACATAATGTTTACACTCCTTGTAGGAAATTAGTACATGTGCATAACACATCTTAATTCCTGTTTTCATCCCCTTGCCCTTCCCACACTCCTCCCTCTGCCATCCATGTGATCCTCTTTCTTTATTTTTGTACATGTTCGCAGTACAGAACTTTTTAAATCTTTTTCAATATATAGCTCTATTATTTTGCTTTTATCAACTTCTTTCCATCATAAATATTTTAAATCAGTTGTTGAATTAACTAATTAAGGACATTTCTGGTATAATTTTGTACTTCTAGTAATTTAGAATATTTAATGATTAAAGAAGAAATTTTACCCTTTTGAATGGCTCTCTCCTCCAATTTCATGTGTACTTTTACGCATTACAAGAAATTCTAGCTGGTCTTTCCTAAGATACGTTATTAAAATTTAGTTTCTATTTTTAGGACATAGGAAGAGATGCAAAAACTCCTAAAAAGGGTTAGTTTTTTTTTTTACCTGGTTTTTGCCTAATTTCTTTTAAAAAAAAAAAATGGTTGTTGGAATGCCTGGCTGGACATGGAACCATACTTACTATACACAGAGAGTCTAAAGGCTTCCTTGTGAGATTTTCCTGAACAAAAATTGATTTCCACTACATATAAATACACTCATTTCTATAGTGAGATTTATGACACTCAAAGAAAAGGTCTCTGTCACGTTGAATCTGTGCTGATATTTGTCTTCAAGGTTGTACCACTCAGGATTTGAGGTATTAGGCTTCCAGGACACCAGAAACTGGTTTTTCTCACCCTCAGAATTCCAGTTCCACTCTGTCAGATGCCAGGACTCAAGGAGGAGTTCAGTGGCAGCTGAACAGATTCTCCCACAGTCCTGCTCAGTGTGCATGAAAACTGTGGTCTTTGGGAGTCTGGAACCCTGAAAAAGGGAGAGCTATAATTGGCTGAATTAGCAGAAGATAAAAATGAAAAATATGTTGTATCTACACATGATTTCACATCACATTAATTTGGTATTTATATAAAAAGAATTTTCTCCATTTTTACAGAAGCTGCAGTAGTAACTTGTTTAGATGTTGATTTTGCCTGCAACATAGTAGTTTCGATTCTAGCATATGTTCTCCTGGACATCTGCTCTTTAGTTCTCTTGGAGTTTGCACCCAACATGTTTCTTGATCGAATTCCAAGAAAAAGAAACCGACTCTATTAAAGTCGTTAAATAATAATCCAACATTTTCTTTTATTTGCATACAGTGGAAGACATTACTTTATCTTCATTTTTCCTCCACCCACTGCAATGTGGCTTCTGACAATTATCAAATCTAGTTGTCACTGCTTAATCCTAGTTTTGTGGCATTTACATGTGACTTGTTCTTTCTTGCTTGAAACTACTTGTTTGGTATAATTTTTATACCTCTGAGCTCCCAGATCAATTCCATTCAATAAGTAGTTAATGACTAAAATGCTGTGGAAGCTGTTGGGGTTCTATAGATGGACAACCAGGCCAGATCTTTGCTCTCATAAAATTTCTATTTTAGTAAATGAGACTGTTGAAAAAGGGAAGGAAAAATAAAAATTATTCCAGATCATTATAAGTGCTATGAAGAAAATGAAAAGAATGTGGTACAAATGTCATATCTGCTGCACAGCCTTGGAATTTCCTTCTCAAAAATATGAGAATTTTTTTATTTTAAGAGTTGGAGCTTGGCTCCTTTCTCAGCATCCCTTGCAGATAAGACAGCACATGACCTAAGCTCTTGCCATCAGGTGCACCTATCCCAGACACTCAAACACAAATGAGTGACACAGAAACTGGAAGACCACAAGAACTGCTCTGTCAGTCATGGTATTCATGGAAGTAGCCACACCCAGTGACAGGGATTCTGGAGTTCTGTGGGCTGTGGTGTTTGTGCCAGGAGGCATAGGCTAACTGCTATTGGACCAGCTCTGGTCATGTGACTCAGGATGTGGTTCCTGGGTGCGCAGTCTCAAAGCCTGGTCATCTGGACCCCTCAAAGGTCTGGCAGGCACCTCCTCTTCCTTAATGTACACATCCATTTAGTCAGTAGGCTTTGATTGCTTGTAACCAAGCACCCTGACTGGCACATAAGATAATGTGTTAGAATAGTGGTGATGTGGTAAAGGTGTGAGTATGTGTGGTTTCTCAAGAAAGGTCCCTACTAGGGGTCAATGAGGCAGTATCTTCAGTGACGACAGAGAGGTTCCAGGCAGAGAAAAGAGCACATGGCAAGTGTTCAGTGTAGAAATGAATGTGGCCTGCATGGGATGAAAGCAAAAGTTGTGGCTAGAACAGAATGAGTGAAGAACAGATCTTAAGAGACTGGGAAGCAGGGATGGTTTGTAGGGGGTTTGGATGGATTCTGAGTACCACAGGAAGCCACTAGTTGATCTTTAGCAGAGTGATAGCATGTGGTTTATATTTTTAATGATCACTTCTGAACAGATACTCTGCAGAAAATGGTTTACAGGAGGGCAAAAGTTAAAAAGGGACTCCAGTTAAGAGGTTCTTTCAACAGGGTAAGAGAAGGATGAGGACAGAGAAGGAGGCTAGAGAGATTTGAGGAAAAACATTGGAGGCAGAGCTAGGAAGATGGCTGAGGGATGTTAGAATAGGGAAATGAAGACTCAAGAATGAATTCCAGGTTTTGGCCTCAAGAAAATATATATAGACAGTGACATCATTCATTGAGTTAGTAAAGTCTAGGGGAAAGAAGGTTTGGGGTGAAAGAAGGCATAAAATAAAAATTCCATTTTAGACATGTTAATACTGCCTCCCAAGAATAGATGCTGAATAGGCAATAGGGTATGGGTCTGGAGCGCAGGACAAAGGCCAGAGCTACAGCTGTGACCGTGAGTATAGCCATGCTACTTAAAGCCATGAGATTAGCTAAAAATCACTGGGAGGAGAAGGAGGGGAGTGTTACAGCTACAGAAGGTGCAGCACTAACCATTACAGAGTTTGAGCCCACTGAGAGACGGAGAAGGCACAACCAAGGAAAAACCAGAGGAGTGTGGTGCTATGAAAGCCAAAGGAGGGAGGTATTTCGAGAAGAAAGGGTAGCACTGTGGCAGGACATCTTTCTGTTTTTTTTTTCTTTTCCTCCTTAGTGGTTTTAAAATTCTTTTGTGCTGCTCCATGCCATCAGTACACACTATCCTAACAAACAATTTTCTCTGTTAGGATGTGAAAATATCCACACACCTTTAACCAACCCCTCACTCTCATCTTCTGTGGCCTGCTGCTCACAACCATATCAGTAGGGGGAAATGTAGAGCACTCACTAGCCTGCTTTCTCTGTCCACCTCACAGACTCTGATACTTTCAGTTCTCTCCCTGAAACATCATTCCAACTTAGAAGTTTTCCTGAAATAGTCAAGCCTTTGAATTCTAGAGTGTTACTAGATTTCCTCTGAAAATGTGATTCTTTTATTTCAAGAATCTTTAAGTAACACTTAAATTGCAAGTTCCCAGTCATCACTGTGGTTTAAATACATTTGTGCAGTTTTTTTTTTAAATCTATATTTACTCATTATCTTTTCCTACCCTTGAAATCGCTATTGTGATTAATTTGTTATCTGAAGGAGAGATTTTTGAGAGTTTCTATATTTCTAGGCATTTTATTCTAGATTATGTAATTTGTTAACATAAAATTATTCACAGATTCTCTTATCATACTTCTAATTTCTGTAAGGTTGGCAGTATATCTCCACTTTTGTATAAGATTAATTATTTCTATCTCTTTTCTTTTTTCCTAGATTAAAAGTTTTGCCAATTTCATCGATCTTTTCAAGGAAACAACTTGTGGGTTCATTGCTTCTTTTTTTTTATTTCATTTGTCTTTGCACTAATCTTTATTATTTCTCTACTTCTGCTGCTCTTGCTTTAATGCCAGGCAGATTCTTCAACTCCAGCCTCCAGGCTGGTTGTGCATATTCAGTATCCAAGCACACCTAGCACCACACAAGCTCAGTACCCTCAGGCTCTTGGCCTGTCCTGAAACCCACCTTTCTCTTGCAGACTCAGGAGCTAGGCCCACCCCAGTTGCAGCCCAGTCCCAGTGGTAGCAGGCTCCAGGCCCATCCACATGAAGCCAGCCAACAGACTCTTCCAGCACCAGACTAGGTCCTGAAGACTCAAGATCAAGGATTTCTCCCATGCCAGGTCAAGCCCTGTTCACCCAGCTGCCACCAGTAAGGGCTTGAGGCCCGCCCTTATGAATCCAGGCTTCAGGCCCATCTCTGTGGACCCAGTCAACAGATGTACCTCAATTATTTCTGTGATCTAACTATGTTAACTAGTAATGTAACACTATTAAATTACAGTGGTTATAATTTGAAATTGCACCCGTTTCTTTCTGAGTAGTAGCTCTTGGACAATTTAATATGTTTTGAAAAATAAGATAAATTAGTTCTATAGGTATTCTTTCTCTTCTGGAGTAGCTGTTAAATTATATTTTCTTAGAAAATTATTCATTTTGTGTAAATTTTGGATTCATTTTGTATAACTTTTGATAAAGTTAAGCAAAATATTCTCTTAATTTCTCTTTTATATATGGTTATTTCTTGCTTTTTAATTTCTTCTTGTGGATATTTAGTCTTTCCAGAGAAAGTTTTTAAAAGATAGTCTATATTAGATTGTGTTTTTGTGCTGAAGAGAATCTTTGTTTTTATCTCTTTCAAGCAAAGTGCTTTAGAGAAGAAAACATTCTATCCCTCTAAAAACAATATTTTGTCTTTAAACAAAGCAAAACAAAAACTAAATTGTGTGGCCTGGGTTCAGGAAAACACGGACACTCAGGAATTCCCAGAAACAAACTGAACCTGTAATAGTATGGAAGAAATCTGAGCCTTCTGAATCTCCCTTCCTCCTTCCTTCTTCTCCTTCTTCTTTTCTTCTTCTTCCTCTCTCTGTCTCTCCCTCTCCTTTTCCCTCCCTCCATCCTCTCTTCTCTCCCTCTTTCTCTCTCTTTCCCTCCCTCCCTCTCTCCTCTCTTGTCTTCCTCTCCCTTTTCTCTCTCTTTCCCTCCCTTCCCCCTTTCCTCCCTTCTTTCCTCTGTCTCATAGTTAAAGAAAATTCATTAAAATATTTCTCACCAGGCTACAGAAAAAGATGCTTCACTATGTACAGGGAGATAGATTTCCATTCTACAATAAAGTTGGGATGGAGGAGATGATTGGGCTGGGTAGTTGGTGGCAGTGAGAGACTTTAATTTGTGTTCCAGAGGAAAGCAGGTACAGGGATTCATGGGTGGTAGTGAAAGCCAGATATGAGAAAGGATGAGGAAGGAGAAACTTACCACATCAAAATCCACTGGGGTGAGAGGTTAGAAAGGGAACTGTGGTATCCCTTACATCCCAGTCTAGCATACATACCGTCTTGGGGGAGGATTGGGCTCGTTGAGGAGGGAACTGGCACACCAGCAGCTGTCTGAAGATGGAATAGGCTCCAATTTCTACTACTTCCCTACCAACAAGAGGAACACTGTAAGCATTATATTTACAAACCAGGGCTTCAGAGAAACTGAAAGCTGAAAAGCAGTGTATGAGATGCTGGTGGCCTCTCAGGAATTTGAAAACAAGTGCACCATGTCAATTAGAGTTCTGAATCTGAGCACCGAAAGTCTGTAGCCCAGGGGCAGTGCCAGTGAGCAGAGTCTTTGAGTCATAGGAACAATTAGGAACTCAAATCTGAACAGAGAAGCCTGAGGCCTAGGAACCTATGCCAGAGACCTGCATCTAGGAGTGCCAGGACCAATCAAGAACCTGCACTGGAATGCTGAGAAAATTTTAGCCCTAGAGCTGAATGAACACGTTGTCTTCTGGGTATAGCAGGACCCTGGGGGAGAAGAGTCCAGATATATGGAAAGACAATTTCTCACCCATCACTTCCCCACCCTCCTGTGCTTAAGGGATGTCTTGTCCACACCTGCTGGCAAGCACCCGAGCACCTGCAGGGGAGCCCCCAACAGCCCCTCCTGGGGACTGCTGAAGGCAGGGAACCCTGGGTCTTCAACCAACATGTAGGTTAGAGAGTGACACTCTGGGGAAGGAGACTGAAAAAGATGGAAGTCAGAGGAAGACAGAGTGGCATTCACATCATCAGGGAGTCTGACGAAGCACTAGCTAGAAGGCTACCAGAGGAAAAACACAGAAGCAGACAGGGATTTTCCCTGTAGGGAAAGGAACGCAGACTAAGAGGGCTTTGGTGGAAGTTGATAGAGAACCAGGAACTAGGCCAAGTACACCACATCCTCCCCTCCCCAAATTAACTGAGGAAGTAGATCCAGAGACCAAGACGAAGGTGTAGAGTTAGCCATACTAAAAGCATTGAATGCAGCCAGAAGGCAGGACCAGAGAAACAACTAGATCTGCAGGACTCCTGGCTCATAGGCAGGTAACTAAGCAAACGATGGCTGGGAAATTTGTGGTTGAACTCAGACTGCAGTATAAATGACACCATGAGGAAACTTTTGTTTTGTGTCTTGCAATTACGAGAGAGTATTTTTTTTTGGTTGTTGCTTCTTTTATATTATTTATTAATTTTTAATTATTTTTTTCTCTTTTTTCTTCTCACATTATATTTTGTTTTTTCTTCTTCTTTCTTTGATTTCCCTTTATTTCTCTATTCCTTTCTTTCTTATCTACTTATCTTTCCTCTCATCCTTTATATCCTTCATCTGGAGTGTGAGTGTGTGCGTGTGCGTGTGTGTGTGTTGCTCACACATGTGCAAAAGAAAAGAAGAATTATCAAGTGCTTTAATTTAAATAGTACCTTATAAGGGCATGTTAGGGTAACCCTTCCCAAAATTATGCATAAATTACATAAACATAAATAAACTACCAGTATATTAACAGGTTTTGAAAATCTCAGTTTCTCTTAGTCTACAATTACACTTCACTCTACATTCCTTTTCCTGATCACAAAATTCTCTTCTCAAGCCTCCTTAACACTAGCTTTTTACTCTAGCTATAAAAGTAATTTCAGTAGAGACCAGCCTCCTATTTGTTTTTCACCTACTGATATTTCCCTTCTCTCCCTCTCTTCTTCTGCCTTACTCCATTACTTTCCCTTTTTCTTTTTCCTTCTCTGTCTCTCCATATCCCAATCTAACTGTTTATAGCACAGTATTTCAGTCATAAGGGACACTGATAAAAAAGTGAAATTGTTAAAACAAGTTTTAATGTATGTGATTGACGTGTGGTTGGATGCATTGACATTGTTATAACTTGTAGGACTTTTCCCCTTGCAACACAGTGACTGCGTCCAATCCTATTAAATTGCATAGGCAGAAGAGGTAGACAATATCAAGAAGCAAAGAAATCCAAGATTACATCATTGAAAAACAGACACTAGCTAAAGGATCTCCTCACCAACTGCAGATTTTTCCATTCTAGTTGCGTTTAAACCCTCATCACAAATAAATACACACACACACACACACACACACACACACACACGAAAAAACAAGCAGCAAAATGCCAATGAAAATTCCCAACCCACTCAAAGCAGATTTGAAGGCATGGAGAGGAAATCAAACAAAGCAGCTGAACTGTATGAAATAATCAAAGAAGAAAAAGAAACTCGGTGAGCTCAAAGATGATATAACCGGGTAGTGGAATTAATAAATAAATTGATCAATGAACTTAAATAACATTCAAATAAAATCTAAAAGAACCAAACAAAATAATTCAAAACATGAATGACAAATTACAAAGAATTAGAGTTGATGAAAGTGTGCCAAACAGAAATCAAAGAGACAAAGAACTCTATTGAATACGAATAACAGAAGTGACCAATGTGAGGAGAGAATATCAGATCTAGAAGACAGTTCTGATAAACAAGACCATATACTCAGAGATATCTTAAAAACAACAAGCAAGCAAGAAAAACAGATCCAGCAGCTAGTAGATGATGCAAAGAAGACTAATGTAACACGAATTGGAACTAGATAAATGTCAGAGGATGGCACATATGGAATAACTTATCTGTTTACAGATATAATAGCTGAAAACTCCCCAAATATGGGGAAAGAACTCAAAATACAGTTAAGCAAGGGATACAAATTGTCAAATACCCTCAAGCAGAGAACAACTTCTATATAACATAAAATAGTCAAAATGCCAGAAGTACAACACAAGGACAGAATCTTAAAAGCTGTCAGAGAAAAGCAACAAATCACTTATAAAGTTCAACCCATTATGATTACAGAAGACTTCTCAACATAAACCTTAAAGGCCAGGAGAGCTTGGAATAAAGTGTTTCAAGCCCTACATGAAAAGAACTTTCAGCCTAGAACAATATAACTTGCAAAATTATGTTTCAAAATTCATGGAGAAATTAGGAAGTTCCAGGTCAAAAAACACCTTAAAAAGTTCATTACCATGAAAACAGAACTCCAAAAAATTCTCAAGAATATCGTAGATACAGACAATGAAGCCAACGAGGCCAAAAGACTGATGGAATAAATATATTAAGAAAGGCAAGAGGTTAAACAAAAAGAAAAAAAATAAAGAAATCTGCAACAGAAAAATAATGCAATGACAGGAATAAGAATACCTTTCTGAATACCTTTCAGAAATAACTCTCAACACAAATGGCTCATCTGTGTAATCAAAACACCCAATGGTATGCTGTATACAAGAGTCACATTTAATTTTAAAAGAAATTTATAGACTGAAAATCAAATAATGGAAACCAATATTCCATGTGTCAGGACCCTAAATGCAAATGAGTAGCTACCTTATTTTCAGACAAAGTGGACTTCAAGCTAAAACTGATCACAAGAGCCAAAGAAGGTCACTATATATTAGGTAAGTGAAGAATTTAATGGAAAGAGACAACTGGAAATATATATGTGTGAAATACTGGCACACTCAACTTCAAAAACAAACACAAATGGATAGAAAAGATCAAACACACACCAATGCAGAAATAGAAGGGAACTCAGTACCCCACTTTCACAAATGAACAGATCAATTAGGTAAAAAATAAAGAAATATCAGAGTTGAACCACATTTTGGAACTAATGGACTTGATAACTATCCACAGAGTGTTCTATACTATTCAAAAGAATACACATTCCTCTCAGCAGCACGTGGAACTTTCTCCAAAATAGACCACACGCTAGGACATAAAGCTTTCTTAAATAAATACAAAGATATCAAAATTGTTCCATGTATATATTCAAATCATAGTGCACCAAAACTGGAAATCAATGGCAAAGAAACTCCAGAAATTTGGCAAACACCTGCACATTAAATAACACTCTTGGATAATCAATGGGTGATGGAAGAAATCAAACAATTCTCAGGATCAAACATGATGCCAGCTCAATATATAAGAACTCATAGAACACAATTTAAAAAGTCCTAAGAGGGAAGATTATTACTGTGAATGAATAACCAAATCCAGCAACATAGGAAGATTCAAATTCGTGATACAAAAATTAATAGCATTCCTGTACACCAATAATAGCTCACTAAGAAAGAAATTAGGAAAAAATACCAATCATAATAGCCCCACAAAAAATTAAATATTTACTAATTAACTTAACCAAAGAAGTGAAAGACTTCTCCCTTTTCTGAAAAGGGAGATCAATGCAGATATCAGAAAGTAGAGAGCTAGCCCCTATTCCTGAATAGGCAAAACAAATATAAAAATGTCCACACTACCAAAACTGATGTATAGATTTAATGCGATTGCTTCACAATACCAACAGCACTCCTCATAGAACTAGAAAACAATCCTTAACCTTTATGTAGAATCAAAAGAGATTCAAAATAGCAAAAGCAATCCTGGGAAATGAGACCAAAGCAAGAGGCATCACAATCCAAGATCTTAGCTCTATTACAAAGCTACAGTGATAAAAAACAGGATATTAGTCACACAAAAACAGACATGTGGATCAGTGGAACAGAATAAAGGATATACAAATAACCCTAGACCCATTCAGTTGCCTGATATTTATAAAAGGGCAAAAATCATACACTGGTGGAAAGAAACCTTTTTAAAAAAATGGTGCTGGGAAAACTGGTTACACATAGGCAGAAGATTGACTCTAGACCTTATTTATCACCATGTACCAAAATAAAATAAAAATGGATCAAAGACCTAGATATTAATACAGAAACACTTAGTCTGCTGAAGGATAAAATAGGTGAAACTCTTGAAGATACTGACATATATAAAGAATTTTAAAACATAATCCCAATTGCACAGTGAAAAACACCAAGAATCAACCAAAGGGATTATATCAATCTAAACAGCTTCAGCACATCAAAAGCAACAACCAGTAGCGTGAAGAGACAATCTACATAAGGGGGAAATTTTTTTTACTGCTACTCTTCTGACAGAGGAATAATATGTAGAATATGTAAAGAGCTCAAAATGTTAAATCCCTCAAAAGAAATGACCCTACCAAAAATTTGAAATTGAAATGAATAAACACATCTTCAAAGAAAAAATACAAATGTCCCAGAAATGAAAAACTCTTCAACATTACTGGCCTTTACAGAAATGCAAATTAAAACAACACTGAGATTCCATCTTATTCCAGAAAGGATGGCTATCACCAAGAAATCAAGTAATAAATGCTGGCAAGCCTGCAGAGAAAAAGGCATCCTGTTGGGATGCCTGTGGCATTTTGCTGGGAATGTGAACTACTATACCCACTATGGAAATTAGTATGGAGATTCCAAAAAAAAAAAATTAAAAAATCGCATTCTACCCAGCTATTCCTAACCTAGGTACTTTTTCTTCAAGTGTTAAGCTTGTTACACTACAGTGATATATGCTCACCCATGTTTATAGCAGTAAAACACATAGCAGTTGAATCTTGGAAACAGCTAATACACCCATCAACAGAGAGTGTGGTATTTATACATAATGGAATACCACTGTGCCATAAAGCAGGATAACTTTGAGTTATTTGTAGGAAAATGAAGGCACTTTGAGACTTTAAAGTTAAGAGAACAAAAACAGACACACAGGTTTAAATCTCATTACTTGTTTTACATGAGAAACTTGAAGTACAAATAAAGAGCAAAATAAAAGATAGACAACAGAAAACAAGTAGATAGACTTTTAGCAAAAGGACAAGGTATCTAGAGATGGAGGGAGAAAAGAAGAGGAGGGAAAGGGGAAGTAAAAAGACTGAAGATATGTTATGTACATGTACCAATTCCCCATGATGAACATAATTATTATGTACTGCAAACATACTCTACGAAGAAATAAAAGAAACTCAGCTATACTTAATAGTAATAAACTGTAAAATAGAAAAATAATAATAAGTAACATAGAGAAGAGTAATAAACAAAAATTTCCAATTAGGAAATAGATGTATACATGAAAGATGTTTCACAAAAAGGCAAATGAACCCACAAAAATATGTTTAACATCATTAGTCAAAAGGAAAATTGTATAAATTAATACCACAATGAAACATGATTTTCGTGCCAATCAGAATGGTTTAAAAAGAAAGTAAACAGCAGTAACTGCTGGCAAGGGTGTGGAGAAAGCAAATCATGAATTATTGATGAGTCTAAAATGGTACAGCTACTTTGTAAGTAGCATGACTACTTAAAGTGAAGCTCACCATCAGGGTCAGCGACAACCCAAAACAAAGGTTTGGCAGTGTATTCATTTCCTCTTGTTGATCTAACAAATTACCACACAGTGGCTTAGAATAACAGAAATTTATTATGTTAGAGTTCTAGGGGTCAGAAGTCTGAAATGAGTCATAGGACTAAAATCACACGAGCTTAAAATCTGCTGGGCAGGAATTTCTGGAGGTTCCAGAGAACAACACGTCTGTCTCTTCCAAGTTCTTAGGCTGCCAGCACCAAACACTCCTTGACTTGGGCCACATTATTCCAGTCTCTGCATCCATGTCACATTGTTTTTCTAACTTTTAGACATATTTTCTTTCTGGACAGTTGTGATTACATTTATGATCCACCGCAATATTTCAAAACACTCTATCCTTATTAAGATAACCAATTTAATCCCAATCTATAAAATCCATTTTGCTGTGTAAATTCAAATTCACAGGTTGCAAGGATTAGTACCTCAGTATCTTCATATTACTACAGGCAATTTCTTATAAAACTAAAAATGCAAGTACAATGTGAACCAGCAACTATACTCTTGAACATGTAGCTCAGAGAAGTGATACTTTACATTTATACAAAAATCTGTGTATATATTTACCTAGCAGTGTTACTCACAATAGTTGGAAACTAGAAACAATCCAAATAACTTTCAATCAATGAATGTTTAAACAAATTCTTGATACAGTCATACCATAGACTTGTTAACAAAAATGAAGGAACTATTGATATGTAAAACAAGCTGAATAACACTGCACCAAATTATACTGAATGAAAATAGCCAATCCTTGAAGAAAATGTGGTATTTCTATACAATGGAGTCCCATTCTGCCATAAAGAAGGATAAACTTGAGTCATTTCTAGGAAAATGGATGTACCTTGAGACTATAATGTTAGGTGATATAAATCAGATTCACGAGCCTAAATATTGCATGGTTTCTTTTACATGATAAATCCAAAATATAAATAAAGAACAAAGTGAAAGATACATAATAGGGAGCCAGATCTTTTGCAAAAGGGAAGGAGACCAAGAGATGGGAGGCAATGGGGATGATAAAAGAATTAAGATGTGTTACATACATGTACCAACTCCCCATGAGGAATATAATCTTTATATAGTGAAAATATATAATAAAATAATTTAAATTAATAAAAAGAAAAGAAAATCACCAATCCTAAAAGTTTACATACATTACTCCATGTATTTAACTTCCTTGAAATGACAAAAGTATAACAGTGGAAAGGGAAATAAATGAAAAAGGAAAACAAGACCCATCTATACACTGCCCACAAAAAAGTTCATTCACCAACAAAGACACATGTAGACTAAAATTGAAGGGATGGAAAAAGGTATTTTGTGTAAATGGAAACAAAAAGTGAGCAGGAGTAGCTGTATTTGCATGAGAAAAAAATACTTTAAATCAAAAAATGATAAAATGAGACAAAGAAGTAAATGATAAAAGGAAAACTGAGAGGAAATAAAAATTACGAACATAAGCATCCCATGCTGGGGCACTCATATAAAACACTATTAGATCCAAAGAGAGAGAAATACTCCAATACAATAATATATTGGAACTTCAACACACTTTTATCAATGCATTGATCATCCTGACCCAAAACAACAACAACAAAAATTGGAGTTCAGTTATACCTCAGACTAAATAGGCCCAACACAGCACCTTTCATCCCACAGTTGCGAGATACTCATTTGCCTCAGTACATGGAACACTCTCAGGATAGGTTATATACACGTTTGCAATAAAAGTCTTAATAAATTTTAAAACTTGGAAGGGACATTAAGGCAGGTCAGAGGCAGCAGTGCTCACAGGCTGCCCAGAAGATGCTTGCCAAGACTGGCATGTACTCAGAAATGAGGGTAAACAAAGACCCAAATACAGGCAGGCACGTTGAAGGAGAAGCCCACCAGGTGAATTCCGGCATCGTGGTGTTCAGAAAAAGCAAACAAGGCTGCCTCTCGATCCCAGCACTGTGGATAGCCCAGGTATGATAGAGGCCATCTTGGGAAAGATTGAACCGCCAAGAGAAGAAGCAGTGTTGGTTGCCAGGCTGTAAGTGGCATTCGACCCAGTAACCACTTCCCAATGCCCACCTTTTTAAACTCTCTTCCCACTAGGGAAGAGCCAGTGAGCCAGATATTCACAGGAAAAAGCCTCCTCAGGTCAGGCACCAAGGAAGGTGCAAGCCAGAGAACCACTAAAAGGACAGTGGCTGAGTGAGTACTCATAAGAGCTAGGGACAGAGAGGAACAAGGGCTCTGTGCTTCTTAGGGAACTGCAAACAAGCACTGAGGAATCCATGGAACAGTGAGAGTCTGCAGTATGCATTGGCTGTGACCAGTGCGATCTGAGGAGGGAGAGAAAGACACTGGAGCACTCATGCCTGAGTGGGCACTCTCACTGCATCCTCTCACACCACCCAGGTCTGTGCCTCTGTGGGATCCTCCCACCACTCACCAAAAGCTGCTGAGCTTTGTGCCCATGTGAGCTCCCTTCCCTCATCCCTCAGACGCTACTGAACCTCAAGCTTGGAATTGCTTTTTTCCACTAAGCCCTAACACCACTGAAATCATGGGGTGGATAGAAACTCTTTGTGAGGTAAAGAGAGAGTTTGGCACAGCTGGAAATCCAGAGAGGAAAACTGTGGTCAGAAGGTTTGGGACAGAATGCTCAACTGGAGTGGCACAGAAAGAACAGATGTATGCAGCTGCAGGGATTATCATGCAGGGAGGGGGGTGAGGATTGAGGAAGCTCTTCCAGAGATCAGTAGAAGACTTGGCACTTGATCAGTCCTACCCTCCCCTCCACCCTATAGAATCAAAGCTGTCTGGTCATAAGACAGAGGCAAAAACCTCTGGCTAGCCACACTCACAGGAGTGCAGCTGAAACCTGACAGAGCTCTGCTGGTGGATGGAATGAGGAGGGGGTGTCCAGCAGTCAGTCTGGACCCCCCATCCACCAGGTCCTTCAATTTCTGTAGGCAAGAGAACAAATCATTGGAAGGGAACCAGCTCAAGCACTGGTTGACATACACAAACTCCTAGTAACAACAGAGGACTGGAGCTCAGTCTCCTGCAAGTGCTGCAAGACAAGGTCGCTACACTTTCAAACTATGGCAGAAGAGCACACTGGTCAATTTCTGACTACAGTATAAGTATGACTAGTAGGAGACTTTATTTTTGTGTTTTTATATGTGATTTTTCTTTCTCCTTTCATCAGATATTGCTTTTAGAAATAGCTGGAAGGGACCGCTGTATGTCGTAAGAGCACAGGAATCTCAGCCATTTCTGAGCTATACTAGCTTTTCTCATGCCGGTGGTGGTTTCATAATGTTAACTAAATTAGCTATATGGTTTCACTATCAATTGATCCAAATCTATTTGTACCCTCTGCAGTTTTCACTTAAATGTTTTATTTACTTCTTTCACACTCTCTCAAATTCCCCACTTTCCCCCATTCTTTCATGTTACACAAATACCATCCACATCACATATTTTTTCTTTCTCCTTTTTATTCTCTCTTTCATCTGGTATTGCCTTTAGTAAGATCTAGGGGGTCAGCCATGTGCTAGTAAGAGTGTAGAACTAAGAAGTAATGCTTTTATCTCTACAATTTCTTACCTGGGCATATTAGATTGTCCCACACCAACGGTTATTTCACAGGGTTAGCTAAGTTCATTTTTGGTTTGGTCATAAATCAGACACAACCTCCCTGTACCTTCCACCTTACCTCATTTAAACACCTTTCTCCCTCCACTTTACTTACTTTCCCTCCCACACCTTCTCAAATCTCCCATTATTGTGTGACAGAAAAACTGTCTTAGTTACTTTTCTTGTTGCTGAGACAAAATACCTAACACCCACAAGTTAAGGAAAAGTTTATTTTTGGCTCACAATTTGTAGAGGTTTCAGTCTATAGTTGGCTGACTCCAAGGCAGGGTGGCATGGCAGAGGAGAAACAGTCCATGTCAGAGCAGGCAGGAGGCAGCAGACAACAGCAAGCAGCAGCAGCTGCCTTCCAACTTTTCCTTTTATTCCATTCAGGCTACAAGTCTAATCGTTGGTGCCACCCACACCCAGGGTGAGGCTTCCTACTGCCCACACCCAGAACAATGTGTAGCAGTCAGTGGTCTAATCCAATTATCACATACCTCTCATCCATATTCACATAACCTATATCCAGCCACTGCTAAAAAGTCCCACATATGAGCACATGAGGCTTTGGGAGGACATCTAGATACAAGCCATAACAAATACTATCAGCATAATGTATTTTAAATTATTGTTATTTGCTTTTAATTTTCTCTCTCTTTTTGGTCTTTCTCCCTGTCTTAGAATATATATATGTGAAGTATTTGTGTATGCGAAATGGATAATAAGAATTAATTAGTGTCTTAGTTTAAATGGCATCTTTTATGATCACATTAGTTTAACTAACACCAAATATTGTGTTTGGAGGATTCAAAGACAAATTTCTATCAGCAAATTAATTGGTTCTGAATTTCTTACAGTTTTTTCAAATCTCTAATTAAATTTCCCTCTCTTTTCTTCCTTTTTACTGCCCCTCAAATCTCTCTTCCTTCTTCCTCCAATGCAGATATGAAAATGGAATCACCAAAGTCTCAATTCTTTTCTTCCTTTCATTTTCCATCATCTCTGGCATTTTTCTTTCTTTCTGAACTATTTTTTCCTTTTTCTTTCCTCACCTTCTACTTCCCAGCCTTCTTACCATCAGTACTATTTCATAGTCTTTCTGGCCTATTGAAAAAAGAGTGCGAAATTTATAAAGAAGTTTTAAATTATATGACTGAAAATGTGGTTGGTTCTGTAGATGCAGATATAACCAGCAGTTGTGCTCTCCTTGCTATCCAGGGATGGGAATGTTTCCTAATACAATGAGCAGTTTTAACAGGTGCATGAACACCAAAACATTACCAACAGCAAAGTCACATCACAGGAAGATATACACTAATTAAAGCAATATCCACAGTAGAACCAATTTTTCTACCCTAAATGATCTTCGACTTTCAGCCCTGTGGTGGTTAATTGATTAATTGTCAACTTGAGAGGGAACACTCAGCTGAATTGAGTCAGCATGGTTCTGGGTGTGGAAGACACACTTTAAGGAGTATTTTGTCGGAATGGTATAAAAGATGAACAGGAGGGAAGGATTTTAGCTGATTTTCCTTGGAAGAGCTTCGTTGTGGCTAATTTTCCTTGGAGGAGCTTCGCCTGATCTCTTCAGAGGTGCTGTGGTCTTCACCTTCACATTGGATGTCGTCTCCTGGCTTTAGGCACAGATTCTTCAGCTTCCAGCACTGGCCTTTCAGCCTGCTAGTGCAGACTCTTTGGCTTCTAGCACTAGCACTTGGACCTCCCAGCATAGATCTCTAGTTCTTCTGTCATGGATCCTTTGGCGTCCTGATGCAGACTTGTACATTACATTGCTGTGGGCTCCAGGTCTTTGGCTGGATCCTTTGGATCTCTAGCACATGGACAGATCTTTTGCACTCTTCTACATTTGACTTTGTGGGCAGCCACTGTAGGCCAATCTTGTAAATTTCTGTGTCCTGCATTAAATCTGATTCAGAGCATCTGCAGTCTTTTGAGGAGCCTTGTCCCAGCCCTGCAAGTTCTTGTAAGCACTGACTAATACAAGCACAAAACAATAGAAACATGAGAAAACGAGGCAACAAGATGGCTTCAAAAACTTTTAACTCCATAAAATGTGATCTCATGGGCACTGAAATGGAGGAAGTTTCAAGCAAAGAACACAATGATCCAAATGGTTAAAATTAAGAGATCTATGAAGAATAAACAAATAAGCAAATTTAAAAGAGATTCACTGAGCTCAAGAGGATGTAAAACAACAGATAAGTATATAATTAACAAGTTGTTCAATGAATTTAGAGAATATACAAACAAAAAGTTGAATGGATCAAAGAAGACAATGCAACATGTAAATGATCACTTTAGTAAATATTAGAGATTATGAAAAATAATCAAGGCAAAATCCTGGATTTGAAATATTCAATTGACAGTACTGGAAACAGGCATAACCAATCATGGAGAAATTGTCAGGACTTGAAGACAAAGTTAATATAGTAGACCATGTACCCAGTGATATCCTAAAAAAAGACATTATGAATGCTGGATCGAATACCTACTAGATGATTTTTTTAAAATGTGAGAATAATAGGAGCTGAGGAAATGCTAGAAAATATTTTTATACAAAAAGTATAAAAATAATTGACCTAAATTATACCTGAGACATTTTAAATCTAGGAAAAGAAATTAATATCCAGGCAAATCAGGCACATAAAACCACAAATAGCCATAGCCAGAAAAGTATCTCTCCATGACACATCATAGTAAAAATTCCAGAATTAAAGACAAAGAGAGGACACAAAAGTTGTCAGAGAATAATCCCAAGCAACTTATTCCAATAGGAAAGCCTATCAGAATAACAACAGATTTCTCAACACAAACCTTAAAGCCCAGTAGAGGTTGGAGCAAGGTTTCTTAAGCCCAAAAATAATTTGCCATCGCATATTACTATATCCAGCAAAATTGTCCTTCAAAATTGGTGGAAAAATAAATACTTTCCATGACTAAGAGAATCTAAAAAAAATTAATGATCACCAAACCAGTATGGCAGAAAGCACTCAAGGGGATACCAGAAAATGATAGAGAGACCAATATCATCACATAGCCCAAAGGGAAGAATACATCTGACTGGGAGAATAGTTTAATAGTTTAAAGGAATCAACACTGAAAAAATAATGCAATGATGGGATTCAGTAAATACTTTTCAATAATAGCACCCAATATAAATGGCCTTAACACCTCAGTGAAAAGACATAGACTGGAAAATATAGATCCCTTGAGAAGTTTAAACTCAGACCAGGAAGGACACAGGCCTGCCCTCTGTAGTGAGAAACCAGGCCTGGCAAATGTTGACATTAAATGCAACTGTCTGCTTGAACCTCAACCCAGTGAGCAATATTCAGCAGAGTGCAGAGGCCTGATTGCTGTTCCCATCTACCAACATGAGCAAGGATATGCCTCAGCTTGGATGGTTACCAGAGCCAGGGGGTAAATGAACAGAGGGGCCTCAGGTATAGGGAGGGGACCTCACAAACCCACAGGTCCTAAGCTAGATGAAGAAAATCATGACTTGCTGTATTCCAAGACTGAAGATATTAGAAATAAATCACACATTCACAAACACAGAATTTTTTACTTGATCTTTTTAAGAAAATTATTACTCTTTCCTTCATCAGCTTTTTGGTGATTTTTTTTTTTTGGTGATTTTTTAAAAAATCCTTTTTAAAATCTCTTTTCTCTTTTCCCTTTTTAACTCTTTTTATTCTTTCTTATCTTTCTTTTATTTCATACAATTTGTTTTCTGTTTTTTTTCTTTTTACTGCTTTTTCTTTTTCATATTTTTCTGTGACTGTTGTCAAATATTCATTTCCTTTTATTCCTTGATAGGATTCCCTATCTCACTTTTTTCTCCTCCTCATCTTCCATTCATTAAGTTTCCAAATTTTACTTGTTTTAGTCTCCAATTCTCCTACCTCTCTACTTTTATTATTATTACCATTCAGCTTTATGACTCTTTAGATAGCTAGTTAACTGTATGTTTTTACTGTTTAATACTGTTCTATTGTTAATGGAAGTAAAGTTGTTCCATTTAGTAGATATTTACGGTAGGTCAATATTTGGTTTTTCTTAGCGTTTATAGTATAATTACATACCTCTTTTCTATGGCTAAAGATGGTATATTATTGGTTCTTAGGGTATGTCAACATCCAGTTAGTCTTTGAGGCTATTATTGTTATTGATTTTATTACTATTGCCAAGGTGACATAGTTGTTGCTATTAATTGGTCTTCTCTGGATGTCAATATCTGGATTGCCTTTGTATCATTAACAACACTGAACCCTATTCCTGGAGAACTGGGTACTAGGCCAAATACACTGCAGCCTCCCCTCCCAAGTAAATAAAGATAGTAGGTCCCAGAAGAGAGGCAAAGGCCAATAGTTAGTCATGCCCAGTGGGGATTGCTGAAAAACAGACATTAAGTCAAGAGGTCTCCATACTAGCCACAAAGTTTTCCACTACAATTAAACAGCAAGCCTTAGAGTGCACATACACACACACACACACACACACACACACACACACACAGAAAAAAACCAAACAAAAATAAATTTAAAAATATAAACATAAGAAGACAAGGCAAAAAGATGTGGTTTTTCTACACAATGGAGTACTACACTGCTATAAAAAAGGACAAACTAGAGTCATTTGTATATAAATGGATGTTCCTGGAGAACATACTATTAAGTGAAATAAATCAGACACTTATTAGTACACATCGAATTGTTTCTCTGATATGAGAAACCATAAGTGTAAATAAGGACAAAGGGGTAGAATAGTTATTGTATTTAAAAGAGAGAACTAGATAGGGAAAAGGGG
>PVJO010023722.1:0-25698 GCA_004026905.1 Hystrix cristata | reverse complement strand
GTGTGTGTGTGTGTGTGTAAGTATATTCTTCAATCTAGTTTGAATGTGCTATAGGATAAATTAAGGAATATTTTTATATTATTCCATATTTAATACATACCCTGTAAATGTTCCATTAAAAGAAAAAAAGATATGAATTGAATGGGGGATACAGCAAGTTATACTGATTGGTATTCTGTCTTTCACAGAGTAGTAAAATGAAATGGAGTTTTATTCTGTTGTGTTTATTTGATGTGGCATCAAATATTTTTACATAAAATTTTATCAAGCTTGCTTAAGCTGTTTTATTTTGATAGTATAACTTATGCATGTTATTGAAACAAATAGTTCTTACCAACTGGAATATAATGACATTTTAAGAAATCTGCATGTACATTAAAACAGCTGTTTGAATCTCAATTTGAGTACCTAGAAGAAATCTAATCAGCAGCATTTATCTGCGCTTGCTATGTTATGAGTGAATGTAATTCAGTATGAGTAACTATTTAGCTTTTTCCTTTTGCCCTTTCCAGTTCTATACTTTCATCTCTGTGTTTTTGGATTAAGCTCCTATTTGTGTATTAGTAGCCAGCAAAATATGGTTTCATATTTCATTATGTAGGTATTAGGTCTAATAGAAAAATGTGTATATTTTAATTATGTCCATAATACACACTACCCAAATTTAAGTGTCATGAAGTTAGTGAAACATTTCTTTGTGAGAAAAACATAAACCTTGACTGTTAAAATTGCATGGTTTTTAAAGCCCACTTTATTGTTGAAAAATAATGCACTCTTGTGAAGCATCAATGCCTATAATATGTGTATTTTATTGTATTTGATGTTTTTATGGCAGTGTAATTCTCCTGACTACATAGTCATCCCTGCCTGCATCTTTCAACTGAGGAAAGACATTTTTGGAGAAGTAGCATTTAAAATTTAAATTCTACTTAATAATATGCAGATTTTTAAAATTAGATTCATTCTTGTGTGAATTAGTATATATACTAAAATATTTATTTAAATTGAATTGCATTCCCTATTTATCTAGAATGTAAAAATATTCTACCTGAAATCAGTTCTTGTCTAAAAAGATCTTTGTTTAGAAGATAGCATTTATATCCATGTTTAATTAAGTCTAGAATATAAAATATATGGAGAATATACACAGTGACAATATAGACTAGAATAAATAATAAAATGCCCAAATCAGTGTAATCGAATACTTGCACCATACACAGAAAAATATTATTAGGCAGATAATTTGGCCATTTCTTGGAAGATTAGGAATTTTTTCAAGGTATGATGAAGACCTCAAGAGTAGAGAAGAATGTTAGTTGAGATTCACGTGAAAGGTCCTTAAACTTTGTGTTCGTGTCGACCTCCGTTTTAAGACTTGTCAATGAACGTACCCTGTGACTGGCAACACCCAGATTAAGAGCAGATTGAAAATATAACGTATATGACCTGAGAGAATTGAATTTATTTCCAAAAATTACTTCAGATGACATTAAATGCTTCATTGACTAAAAATGCCAGATGTTTGAGAAGCCATATTTAGAAAATAGAGCGAAAGACCGGCAAAAAGGAAGAGGAGATATTACAAGTCTCGTTATTTATAACTAGCCCTGCCATGAAGTTTCACTCATTCCTGTGTCTTTAGTTTTTTTCAATTAAAGGAAATGATGGAAAGCATTAATCCCTGAACATATATTTAAGGACATACTGATTTTTAAGCCATGCGGTCCTAAAGGCAAAATAGTGACCTAACCCTCCCCCCACTTTTTTTTTTTTTTTTTTACTTCTTTCCAGAGGCAATACCATTACTCATTTCTTGGTTTATCTTAGTTTTTTCTTAGCTTTTCTGTTAATATCTTTCATCGCTCTAAATTAGAAGTTGGTAAACAGACTAAATCCTATCCACTGCTGTATTTTAGTTTGTAAAATCTAGGAAGTAAGAGTATTTTTTGTACTTTGAAAGGATTGTAAACAAAACACAAACTAAGGTGATTATTGGCAGAGACCATATGTGGCCCACAAAACCTAAATTACTATCAAACTGCAGAAAAATATTTAGACCTCTGGTTTACATTGTATGTGTGTACGCACATATGTACATACATACATATGCATGTACTTGTTAATTCAGCAGTCTGAGTTCATATTTTAATTTCTTAGTTAAAAAAAGAGTAGTTAGGCTTTACATTGTTAGTTTTGCTAGTTAAAACATTTATTACCTCTCTCAACTGTTAACATTTGTGACTTTGAACACTATGCTTATATCACTTTTTTCTGTCCCATCACCTTCAAGTAGATTTGTAGATAGGTCTGTAGCCAATGATTGGTAGATATTATCTTGGTTCTTGTCCAGGTTTGGTAATACTTGTAAATTTTGATGACTATGACCAGCCACTATACATTAAGAAACTAGTATAATGCTTTATGATTATTAAGCCTCAAATGTTCGTTAGAAGTGTTCACATACACGTGTGTGATTGGTTCCTTTGTGTTCCAGGATTCCCCGTGCTCACTGCTTATTGCAGTTGGTCCTGTAATCTAAGCACTTGTTATCACAATCTTATTGCATCAAACAAAGTAAATCCAAATTTAAATAATCAAATTTGTGATCACTTGTTGAAATATCTTCTCATTTGTTTTTCAGTAGATACTTTGGTGAAACGCTTCTCCCTACATAAGGAGTTGAGGTTGTCCATTGCTGGTGACTTAGGCCCTGAGGGCAGGGTGGTGGTTTGGGATCACTCCACTGTAAATCACTCTGACTCTCAGTGAGTGTTTACCTGTGCTGGAAAGTGATCATGTAATTGTGAATAAGCAGATGTGTTTGCTGCCCTCACAGAACTGAGTAGGAGAGATACATGAATAAACATACGCATATGTGAAAGCAAGGTGAGCTAAGTGGTATGAAGGAAAGGAACAAGATATTGGAGAGAAAATCATGGCATGGGACTATACATCATGAGACCCTTACATTCGTGTATATATATGTGTATATATGTAATTCGGAGTATACAAATATCTGACAATAATATTTAGCATCCTAAAATCTTCATTTCTGTAGGGCAGCGTTTCTCTAACTTTAATATACATTATAATCTCAAGAAGTTTTTGTTAAATATAGGCTTTTGGGTTCTACTTTCAAAGTTTATTATTTGCTTAGGCGTGGGTTAGGCATGAAGATTTTCATTTCTTATAATTTCCTAAGTGATTGTAATTCTGCCAATTCCTAGTGCCTTCAAGAATAGGTGATTTAGGGTAGAGAGTTTTATATTGGAATCACTCTGTGGAACTTTCTTATAGTATTGGTCCTTAGTTCCTGCCCAAGGTTACTGAGTTTATTAGGACCTGAACGTGGGACTTTTTAAAAAGTACTTACCAGGTGATTCTGATGTGTAGCCAGTCATGAGTTAATGGTCTCCCCAACACACACACACACACACACACACACACACATTTCTTACTCCTACTGGTGTAGAGAATACTTAGTCCTTCATAGCAGTGAGAAAGCATGGAGGACCTGGGGCAAAGACCAAGAAGGAAACCTCAGCAAAGATGTGCTACCTGACTAAGGCTTAAAGAACTATCTATCAATACAGAAAGGTGATAGAGGCAGAAGAGTCCAACAGAAGAAAGGTACATAGGAGTAGGTTTTGTGTCATGAATCAGAAGTAGTCCTTGGTGGCCCACTGATGATGTAGTTGAAACTCAAGGACTTCTGCATTGCGTATCCCCTACGTTAGAAATGAAGCAATAACAAGTGCTGGTGGGGCTGCGAGAAAAAGGAACCCTCCTGCACTATTGGTGGGAATGTAGACTGGTCCAACCACTGTGGAAATCAGTGTGGAGATTCCTCAGAAGACTACAACTAGCGGTTCCACTTGACCCAGTTATTCCTCTGCTTGGTATCTTCCCAGAAGAATTAAAATCGTCATACCACAGTATGCACAACCATGTTCATAGCAGCACAGTTTGTAATAGCTAAGTCTTGGAAACAACCTGAATGCCCAACAACTGATGAATGGCTAAAGAAGATGTGGTTTTTCTACACAGTGAGGTACTACACTGCCATAAAGAAGGATAAACTAGAGTCATTTGTATGTAAATGGATGTTCCTTGAGAACATACTATTAAGTGAAATAAATCAGACACTTATTAGTACACATTGAATTGTTTGTCTGATATGAGAAACCATAAGTGTAAATAAGGACAAAGGGGTAGAATAGATACTATGTTTAAAAAAAAAAAGAGATAGTATTCAAAAGAGAGGAGAACTAGATAGGGAAAAGGGGGATAAAGAAGCAAAAAAGTAAGATGAAAGGGAAAAAAATGGAAAAATGTAAATAAACTTGCTGCAGATAGAGAGGGGTAGGTGAGTGGAAGGGAGGGGAGGGGAAGAGGAGGGAAAACCAGGATACATCATGTACAGGTACAAAATAACCATGTTGATTATGATTATTATGTATACAATGTACCAAT
The DNA here is from genome assembly GCA_004026905.1 of Hystrix cristata. Lineage (NCBI taxonomy): Eukaryota > Metazoa > Chordata > Mammalia > Rodentia > Hystricidae > Hystrix > Hystrix cristata. Next base: position 21,225 of record PVJO010023722.1, on the reverse strand, counting down.
ACATGTACTTGGTAAAAATTAAAATTAAAAAAACACAGGAATAATTCGTTTTTAATTTACAATATGAACTAAGCATTATATGTACCAATTTAAGCTAATTTTGATTCACTAACTTTTTCTCTTTAATAGGATGAGAAGGAGAAACCGAAAGACGAGGCGGTACGGCGTTTTGGACACGACCATAGAAAATATGGAACTGACGCCTTTGGAACAAGACGATGAGGAGGATGATAACACTTTGTTTGACGCCAATCATCCTAGAAGGTGAGTGTTTAGCTATTTAATTGCAGTGTCGGGAAACAAATGTTTGCCAAAAAATGAAGTAGACATTCATGTTACAGGATTTAGACTGACTGATTTTATTCAGTTTTATTTAATGAAATTCTTTGTGCTCCACAGCCAATAGCTTGCATTCACAATGATGTGCTGCAATAGACAAAAACAGTATAATGCAGCTTAAAAAGAACATTTTATCATAGATTTCATTACAGAGCTTTGATTTTTAAGTTATTCATTCATGCAATATGTATTAACTCTGTGTGTGTGTGTGTGTGTGTGTGTGTGTGTGTGTGCGTGTGTGCGTGTGTGTGTGTGAGAGAGATTCGTTTTATATTCTGAGGACATTTTGTTTTCCATTTGGGTTATTTGATTTTCTGTTAGTGCTTCCTGGAAGAATTGCGGGGTAAATGGCTCATGGTCTCGTAGTCTAGTTATAATGTCTGTATCAGATCTCTTCTCACTGTGTTAGAAGCTTTCCTGAGAGGTTTGCATGAACAAAGTCACAAGGGTCTGGAATTAGTTTCGGTGTAAGTGGAATGAATAAAAGAGCCAACAAAGATTCTGGCCACTGAGGAAAGAAAGATATGTTAAGATAGAGGGAGATTTGGGGGTAAAAGGAAGTAGGACTCCAGATTCAGGTACAAATTCAAAGACCACAGAAATCTTGTGGTTGAAAAAAGAGACAACAAAAAATTAAACTTTTAAATCTTATATATTTAGAAATGAGTGAATTATCAGCATTAATGAAAGCTCCTATGTATGTTTTTTATTTTGCATTTTAATATATCTATAGAGTAATAGTAATAATCAATTCACTTAAAAAAAATTCATTAAATGCCAGTTATGTAATGATAATAGCATTAGAGGCTGGGTAGACAAATATGAACAAAATATATCTGCTTATTAAGAATTCATTCTCTTATTAAAACAATCATAATTAAAATACATAATATCAAAATTTTATAACATGTCCCCTGGAAAGCTTTTGAATTGACTCTAAAGAATTTTACAGTTCTCAATAAGACTAATATTGTGGTTGTTGAATGTTATTTAGGTATGAGCCAGATGAAGTTGTTGACTTGTATGTTTGCTTTTGAGACATTCTATATAATAGGCCCTTGTCTCTATAGGGCAGGATCAAAGGGAGATTAAAAGGAAATATAGTTTTGAACTGAACTTCCTGACGGAGTAGCAGGTCCTTTCATGTAGAACTTTAAGAAAGTGCTGACTAAATATGATGGCAATAGAACCACTCACATTCTATATCATTATTAGAATTTTTCAAGTTCTTATGATTACTTTTTAAAAAGATGGATCCATATGAGGCATCTCCTATACAAGTAGACAGAAAGGGAAGACAGAAACAAAATTATTAGCAATTCAAAATTATCATCAATGAAGCAATAAATGTGAACGCTGGCTCATCCATTTCAGACACGCATGAGAGATGAGAAAGGTTAAGAAACAACAGTCCCAAATTTAGTAGTTGTAAAGGGTAATGCCTCAAAAATAAAGATCACGAGAGTACTGTGCACAACTCTGTGGCAACAGATTGGATAACCTAGAAAAATGGTTAAATTCCTAAAAATATAGATCCTACTCATTGTGAATCAAAAAGAAATTTAAAAGCATTAACAGGCCAACAACAAAAAGTGATCGAATTAATTGAATCAGTCTCATAATCTTCTCCGCATCAGGGTGCCATGGTACTTGCCTGTAATCTCAGCTATTCAGGAGGCTGAGGTAGGAGGAGTGTTAGTTCAAGGCCAGCCTGATCAACATATTAACAATGTAGTGAGACCCTATCTCAAAAAAAAAAAAAAAAAAAAAAAATCCTTCGATTAATGGAGCTAAGAAAGCTACATATCTACATGCAGAGGAATAAAATAGAATCCATTTTTCATGCCACGTATAAAAATTCAAAATGAGTTAAAGTCTTAAATGTATGAACTGATGCCATAAAACTTTTAGAAGAAAACAGAAACACCTTGATGCTGCTCAGGGCAATCATTTTTTTTTTAATATGACCCCAAAATCAAAGGAAACAAAAATAAAATATACAGTTAGGGTTATATCAAAGTAAAAAGCTTTCACACAGCCAAAGCAATAATCTACAGAATGAAAAGGCAATTTATGTAAGAGGAGAAAAATCTACAGCTTGAGTATTCTGTAACCAAGATGCTTGGAATCAAAAGTACTTCAGATTTTGGATTTTGGAATATATTTCTGAATGTTTTGGATTTTGAAACATTTTAGATTTTAAATATTCAAATTAGGGATTGATAGGTCTAACCCCCATTTGTCGTCCCCAGCCACTTGAGTTCCTGAGCTGCAGAAAGAATCACAGCCCCTTCCTATATCCTGCAGCCCCCAACCTGTGCCAGGAACAAGGCCTGTTCCTCTGAGACTCAGTACACCTGCCCACCTGCTAGGTCACAGTGCCTATTGCTATAGCCACATACTCAGCCGTTCTCACCCCGCCCAAGCCCATCGCACTGACCCCTTCCCTGTGCGTAAAAGACCAAGCTCAATAAACTGGACTCAAACCATATTTATGTATATAACCATATATATATATATGATTTAATATTTAAAATGTAGAGTTAACACTTACAAGTCATTAGCAACAAAAAAGAAAAAAAGCAGAAAACCTGATTTATAAGTGGGTAGAATATATTTGGATACTTGCACACTATTTAGGAATATAATTTGGTAAAGCCATAATAGAAAACAGTACGAATGTATCTCAAAACATTAAAAATAGAACCTGCATTATCTGACGGTTCAATTTCTGGGCGTAGATCCAAAAGTAATCAGTATGCCAAAGAGATTCCTGCACTACTATATGGCATGCAGAATTGCTCACAATAGCTAAGCTGTAGAAGTAACCTAACATCCAGTGATGGATGCATGGGTACAGAAAATGTGTAAGGACAATGGACCTAATGTATGTAAGTGCGTAAAGCAGCAATTGACTGTTATTAAGCATTAAAAAAGAAAGAGATCCATAGCTTGGGATGGTGGTGCATGCCAGCATCCTAGGAGGGAAATTTGAGTCTAGCCTGGCCAACTAAATGAAAACCTGTATAAAAATGAAAAATAAAAAAAAAAGGTTTGGAATATAACTCAGTGAGTAGAGGGAGAGATCCTGAGATTTGTGACAACTCGGGTGAACCCAGAGGACTTTATGCTAAATGCAATAATTGAGGCACAGGAAAATAATACTGTATGATCTCACTTATATAAAACAATCAAGCTCACAGAAGGAAAGGATAAAAGGGTGGTTCCAGGGACTAGAGAAAAGAGGAAATGATAGGTAATAGTTTAGGGTCCAAATTTTTAATAACCGAAGTTGATACAGTTCTGGAAACCTAATGTACATCTTCGGAATATAGTACTGTGATGTAGACGTGATATTGTTAAAAGGGTAGCTGTTAAGTGTTCTCATCAGAAAAAAGATAACCATGTGAAGTTATAAATAATACTTTTCAGCTTTGTGACGATTATTCTCCATAGCACATGTATATTAAAACATAAAGTGGCACATGAGAAATATATACAGTTTTTAATTGTCAATTAAACTTCTTCAAGGAACAGGATAAAAGAAGACTGATCATGAAACAGTTGTAACCATGTTACTTGTACTACTCACCAGTTACTCTACAGGACCAGAAAATTAATTCTGAAAATGTTAAGCCATGAAAAACAAAAGGTTGTGTTCTGACGTTACTCCATCTGGGTTGGAGCAGAGCAGGAAGAGAAGTAAGATGATAGAAGACCAGTGCGATGGCACAAATTCATTGGTGACTTGAATAGGGCTTTGCAAGGTGTTACTATGTGATTTGAGGGCAAAGGAGAGAGAAATGATAATAATGGAGGTACAAGCCTTAGGCATAAGATAATGAAATCATCATTTTGAAGTTTTTAGTAGTCTAAACCAATTTATTTCATAAATGAGAAAAAATTCAATTCACGTGTCTTTATTAGTAAGGAAAATAGAAAATAGATATGTTTACTTATCTGTTCATTTATTCATTCATCTGATAAATGAATGATGTAGCAACCAGTTGAGTTTTCAGCAGTGTTCTAGATGTTTGAGAGACATTGGTGCAAAGGGCAGGGAAAAAAAGTAAAAAGAAAAGAAAATCTTGACTTCATGAAGTTCAGCTTTTACTGAGGCAAAGATGAGATTGGAAGGTTAACGGTTCTTTTTTTTTTTTTTTTTTTTTTTTTTTTTTTTTTTTTTTTTTTTTTTTTTTTTGTCTTTTACATTGTTGTGTTGTGTTTCCTAGATCATTGTTGTGTTTGTTCCTTCTCCCAAGACTGCATAGTCATGTATTACCTATTTTTTAAAATTTTTATGTTTGGAGATGAAAAGTTGTAAGAATGAAGTCCTGGTTTTTTTTTTACCCAGATTCACCTATTCTTAACATTTTTACTTTGTTCAATTTGCTTGCTCTCTTTTTCTGTCTTACTATGTATACAGAAGAGTTTGTCTCACTCATTTTATACTTACCTGATGTTCTGATGTTTCCTCGTAATTGTATTTATGTTATGAATTCTTAGCTGAAATAACACACAGATCCTACTGTCTCCTGAGGGTATCGTATGTGGAGATACAGAATGTCTATCTGCCCTTCATTAGCAGTGGTAATTTTTATGTATCTGTTCAAGTTTTGTCCAATTTCTCTGATATGTAACTGAATTTTTTCCCCATTTGTAAGTAACTAATGGAACATATTTTAAGATGGTGAAAACATTCTGTTTCTCGTCAATAGTGTTTCATATACTTAGTATCTGTTCATCATTATTCTGACCTGATTTAATCTTTCACTGTAATAGTTGCAAAATGAGTTTCTGACTGCTTATTTCCTCAATCTTTGCAAGTTATCGCTGACCTTTTCCCCTAAGCAAATGTCCTCCCCTCCCTTCCTTCCTTGCATAACTCCCTACCTATCTAGTCATCAGTGTGGTCTGGTGCCTTACTTCCTTTCAATCACTTATAATTCGTTGTTGTACTTGCTCGTTTTGGTACACAAGTGGTCCTAGATGTCTTTGGTGCATACATCTTCAAGATGTCTTCTCCTCCTTTGTAACGTGTTCCTTTTTAAAATACCTCCTTACTTTATGGCATAATAAGCTATTCTAGCCACACTTTGCACCTCATTTATGAAATCAGCCACTTCTCCAGGAAGTGTGAGTTCCTTTGAGTGGCCCTGAGTAAGCTCTTTGAGCCTGGGGTGGCTTTGCTTCTGGACCCTGCATCAGCCAGGTCTGTGAAATTAATGTGTCTGTTCACATGTATTTTGTATACTTGGATATACACATATATGTGCAGTGTAGTTCAGATATTACACTTGCCATTTGAGTGTATCCTCATTAGATTCATGTAATTTTTTTCATAATTATACTTTTATTATGAGATGCCTGACTTCCAACATTAGCCCTCACTCATTTGCTCAATCCTGTAATAAAACTACAGTATACTTTCTGAATTGCTTTGCACAATACTGTTCAGTAAATAAACATTTATGAAAGTTTGATGTTTTCTGTGTACAACAACGTAGCCAAGACTGAGGGTATATTCAGGTACTGAATTCACATATAATTTGGCCTAACGGTCATTTGAAATATAATCTAATGTATTTTAGTTTATTTTAGATTTCCTTTTTTCATACCATTATTTTTAAATTTGAAACCATGAACATGCTTTCAAAAGTGTATATTATAAATCAAATGTATATACACACACACACACTCAGAGAAGAACCTCCCTCTGTGTTCCCTCCCCTACTTTCTCCTTGGCTCCCCCTTTGTATAATCAGCCGCATTGTTTCCTAGATCATACTCTTGTTCTTTTGGCTAATCTTCACATGTATTTTTTATGTTTTCCTTATTTCTTACCTAAGAAATAGGAAACTATATATGCTCTCATATATTTTTTTGTTTTGTAAGTCATGGTACATAACTTCATACAGAACTGGACATGGCAGCACGCACCTGCAATCTCAGCACTTGGGAGTCTTACACAGGAGGATCACAAGTTCAAGCGCAGCCAGGGAACTTAACAACTTAGTGAGAGCCCGCCTCGAACTGGACATGGCAGCACGCACCTGCAATCTCAGCACTTGGGAGTCTTACACAGGAGGATCACAAGTTCAAGCGCAGCCAGGGAACTTAACAACTTAGTGAGAGCCCGCCTCAAAATAAAAAGGTACAAAAAGCTGGGGATGTACCTCAGTGCAAAGACCCGAGGCTCAATCCCAGGCACCAGAAATAAATGGATACATAATAATAATAAAATATCTTTACAGATACGAAAGTATGCTATGGTGGGTACATATCATAGTTTTATTCAGTCACCTGAGGTTTGATATTTAGGTACTTTTCAATTATCTGGTAATTATAAATAATGTAATGAATAGTCTTGTGCATATGTATTTTTGTATTTCTGTAGGTATGTTTTCAGTGCAAAATTTTAGGAGTGGTAATAGATTAATCCATTTTCTGATGCTGCAATGAAATACCTGAGGCTAGTTAACTTTTTAAAAACAAGATTCACTTCACTCATATCTTGTGGTGGCCTTTTTGCTGGTGGACTCTCAGGGTGGTGCAGGGCATCACACGGGGGGACATAGGTTGCCTGTGCCTTTTCCGGGCTGTTTCCTTCTTACAAAGCCACCGTATGGTATCTCCACCCCAATTACCTTTTCTAATCCAAATCACTTCCTAAAAGCTCCACAAATAACACCATGGTCAGATTAGGTTTTCACCCTCTTATTTCACAATGGGAATTAGATTGCAACACTTGAACCCTTGAGGGACATAATCAAATCATATTCAAACCATACAATTGTTATGCTTGAAACATTGCGAAGTCAGTTTTAACCATGATGAATTAGATGAGACCATGAGATATCTCAGTGGGCAGAGAAAATCAGATGATTTCATTGTTTCATTAAAATCAGTGATTAAGTTCTTTTGTCATGAACCCCAGCACTCTGCTGACCTCTGGGGATATAATGGTGAGTAAAAGTGGACAAAATGTCCAGCCTTGTGTAATTAACAGTGTAGTAGATATACGTAGGTTAGCAATATAGAGCAAAGGAGATTCAGTTAGTGATAACAGATTGGTGATTTAACATTTAATATTTTGACCTTGCCCAAATCATTGACAGTGCACATCTCCAGATGTAACTCTTCTCTTTTAAAATGAGCAATAAAGAAGGGAATTTCAGGACACAAAGAAGCAACAACCAGTCATGTAGTTTCTTGTGCCTCTGTGTGTGTGTGTGTGTTTACGCTTCTAGGGATCAAATCCAGAGCCTTGCACATGCTAGGCATATTCTCTATCATTGAGCATCATCCACAGCTTATTGTCTGCTTTAAACAATATTAAACATTTAAATAACACACCAACTTTGACCTTGTATTGTGGTATTTTTTAAAGTTCAAGTAAGTATGAACTCCTTTTTTCTGTCTTTCATTTTGGGAAAAGTGCCCACATCTCTTTTCTACAACTGGGCAACATTTTCCAAGAGGTGTAAATTGAGGTGTATTTATTCCTATTACTTGGTCTTAGAGATTATTTCTTATAATTAGATATACAATTCAATTACTTCATTTCAAGCTAATTCAGTGAGCAGGACTCTCTGATTTTTTTAATATTTGCACAGTATTAGAGATTAAAACATGCAAGTCCATCAGTGTATTTTACATTCTTAATTGATCTTTTGGGAAACATGCACATAGACCTTATTGTGTTTCACTTTAATAACAAATGAAAATCAAGATTAATGCCATTTTTTCTTCCTGTAAGTGAAGAAAAAAGTTATGTACTTTTCTGGAAATAGTACTGTAAGAACTTTTAGAATCTGAAAGAGGGATTGGCTAAAGGGTCCCAGAGCATAATCTGAATGTCTACATCCGGTGCCAGGCATGGTGGCACACACCTGTAATCCCAGCACTTGGGAGGCCGAGGCAGGAGGATCGCTGGGAGTTTGAGACCAGCCTGGACTCATATACATATTGCACCTTGATCCCTTTTACCTCTTCTGTAAGGATAAATATATATTTATATGGAATATATATATCGACATATACATCTATGTACATACATGATATGTATCTGTGTAGATAAACAATGTCTATATTTTTGCAGCATGTCATGTTTTGATATTTAGTATAAAATATTTTGATAAATGATCCCTTTGCATCTATGTTTTTAAAACTTTTTTTTAAACACTGGTATTATCTATTCCTGGAATACTTGATAGAATGCATGAGTGAAACCATCAGCAAATGGACCTTTTTTTTTTTCCTGTAGAGGGGAAGAATTTCAGTAGCAAATTCAATTTTTTTAAGTAGATTTTACACTATCCAGATTTTACATTATTTTGTCTATACACAGAGAAAGAAACATAGGTTCTACACGTGAGAATATATACATATATAAAATTTATTTGTATGCTAGAAAAATACTAGGGTTGCTCAGAATGTTTATTGATCCAAGCTGTTATCAGTTGTGTTTCACATATTAAAAGTGTAAAGAAGCAGTATTTCTTTATAGTATTTATTTTGTTGCCTTCTTTGACTTTTTTCCACTTGAGCCTTTCTTGCTCTGGTGCTTATTGCCTCCTGTTATGTTCTATTGACTCTTAAAGCCAGGCCTTCTAATAACTACATTCATCTTTTTAAAGATACAAAGCAAAGTAGTACAAGAGTTGAGAAATGTGGGGTCTTCTGTGCTGCTGCTGTTATTGTTATAAATAACTCTCCTTTTAATTGGCAAGGTTACTAAAAATATCCTGCACTGGATGGAGGAGGTTTTACAGCCGTTTTTGTAGCAGATCCACGGGTGACAACAGTTGTGTGCATTATATGTTGCCGTATTGATGATATTAGTCACACATTCTGTCAGCCAGAGCAAATTAAAGGCAGATACTCAAAAGAGTATCAGGAAATGTAAAACTATTGAAGTTTGCAATCAATGCGCCGAAAGGATCTCTTTGTGATCAGCTTTTCCTTCGCACTACTAAATGTTTCATAGGAGCACCTTAAAACTTGGGAAACGGCTGCTTGTGTAGCTCAGTGGGGGAGCTCTTGTGGACCGGACCGCACAGGAGGTGGTGCTGAGTTCAGTCCCTGACACTGCAAAATAAAAAACTAAAATAAAATACAGTACTGTCAATCCACTCAGTTTCCCCAAATCATTTAACAAATAAACTATACGTGTCGGTACTATAACAACTGCTGTAAGAAGACATCCTGTCCTGTCTAAGCAAATAATGTTTATTTGAGGTGCTTTATTCCTTGAGTCCCTTTTCTTAGTAAGATAATGTCTGTGAGAACACGCTGATTTGACTAAAGAGCCATACTTGCAAGGTGCAATACACTGTTGAATAGGATTCTGGGGAGATAAAGATACACACAGTCCCACAGATCTTTGTGGTCAGGTCCAGCTTCTGCTCTTGAAGTAAATATTTCATTTGAATTCTTTAAACCACATTGCAGCTCTCTTTAATTTTTAAAAATAATAAAGTATTTGGCTTTCCTTTCAGCTCTATTACTTCTCTCATAGTTCTTCATCCAAATTTCACTCTTATATTTTAGACAGATCAACAGAGAATCGGTATTGTACTAGTAGAAATAATATTCAAATAACCAAAAATTAAGGTATGAAGGAATATCATAGCTTCTGGCTCAGGGAAGATGAGGATTAGAGCACTCCAGCAGGAGTGATTCAACTAGCTGCTTCTTAGTGGAGACCTGCTTTAGTGTGGGATTGTTACATGCACCAACATATTCATCAAAACGACCTTGCAAAGTTATTTCTATTATTCTCATTTGAAAGATAGCAAAACTGAGGCCTAGAGAGTGCAAGGAACTCTCAGCTTCTCTTCTCACTGCCATCTCATTGTTTGTTTAATGCTTGTTTATTCCTGTAGTCATTCTCATTTTCTTCATTGTGTTGTAACAGTGACTCGCCTTTACTCTTGTAGACCACAGAAGTGAAGAATATCCACAGTATGATTTCTGTTTCTTCCCAACTGCAATATACAGTCTTAGAACTCTAAAATGTAATTTCTAATTATTTTTGGCTTATATCTTACTAATGCTGTCTTATTTGTTTGAGATTCTAAAATTAGTTCCACTTTAATTTCAAAAGTCTATCCAAAAAAATAACAGGATGCAAGTCATTTCCAGAGAGGCACATGAGTTTCCTTGCTTACAATTTTAAAAAAGCAACTCTTTGTAGTCTTCTTCAGAGGAATGCTTGTAATGTGGCCTTACAGTCACCCAATATTAACAATGATTTTTGTCACTAGGATGAGGTAATTATTTTCACTGCTTCTTTGTATTAGATTAAACCATATGAAACTGCCAATAAGTGATTTAAACTAAATGTCCTAAAGGAAATTTTTTTTCATATAACAGGGTATTACAGATTGGGCTGAGGCCAGCACAGTGTCTTGGGGTTGTGGCTCCTGTGCTCCTTAGTTCTGCCCACTATCATGCGCCTTGTTCTAGCCTGGTCATTGGATAGCGCCGCTAGTCTCCATCATTACAGCCGGGTGGAAGTTAGGGACTTGTTCTCCTTTGTCTCTTTAAGAATGAGAACATTTTCTCTAGAAGCCCTCCTCCATCAGAGTTCTTTCTTTTTTCTTTATTTTATTTTCATTTCATTGGTCAGGCATAGATCTTGTGATCATTGCTAAAGTAAAACTTGAGGAAGAATACTGTGCTACAGTTAGCTCAGAATTACCATTTGAGGTACAATGGTTTTGGAGGAGTTTTCCTTCATTATGATTACATCTAGTGCTTTAAGTATTAAAGTTCATATAGTCAAATAGGGAAAATGTGTGAGTGTATCAAAAAATAGCTCAAGCCTCTGGATTAATATAACTTCTAGTGATGTGTTGTTGGTATCCTAATTTTTTGATTAGTTACTAAAACATTTTGAACAGAGGAACTGTAACACTGAGAAGACAGTCTCAGTTTTTTTCTGTTGTGTAGTTTTCAGCTCCCTCAGAGAGAAAAACAGAAGAGGAATCAGATAGCATATGCTGACAATACATTACCTTCAGTTTTCTCGAAGAAAAATGTCGGAGACAAATACCCATAACCATGCTCAGAAACACATTTAAACAGAGCTTTACAAGACAGGGTAATAAATGGAAACAATATATTCATGCTATTATGTCTAATTCCTACTAAACAGTAAAATTATTATTATTTATAATGATATATACTAGAGGACATTTTAAAATTTATGGTAACAGCTTCTAAAAGCTAGTACTTCTGTCATTTAAAGTCTAGTCTAGTAATTTCTGTGAAGTATGTAATTTAAAAAGACCTAAATTTGCTTTTTGGCTACTTCTGTTCTGCTTCATTAAATTTAGTATTGTATTGTATGTGTTCATTACATTTTGTGCCCAAAGTTACTTGGCCGTAAAATATTTTCTGGCTGTTAACATCAGCATTTCAGAAACAGAAAGCAGATTTGATACAACTGTTTAACTAAAAACCCTAATTAAGAAGGTCTTATTCAAATAGTTATCAATTTGAAAGTAATAATTCCTAAAACACTACATAAATTGTTAAGTATAATGTGTTATCAGGATAAACACTGGTTATTCAGAGTGAGTAGAATATAGGACTGTATTAAAGTCTTGTTGGTTTTAGAAAGAAATTTGTATTTTAAGATGTCCAGGGGTTGAGATTTAGCTTAGTGGCAGAGCCCTTATCTAGCAAGTCCAAGGCCCTGAGTTCGATCCCCAGCACCCAGGAAAAAAAAAACAGAAGATGTCTAATGGTTTGTTACTAGTAGAATAATTCATACATGTCTTATTTTTTGTAAAGGGAGCTATTATGTTTGCCTTTACTTAGATGGGTCAAAAAGAGAACTTTCATTTAGGTGTTTGTTTTGTTACTTTTCTGTGCTTTACTTTTCTGTGGACAAGGAGCCATAGAACAAAATTTTCTTTGCTCCATTAATCACTGGAAGTTACGATGTAAAAATTTCATAGCCAGTAACTGTACGTGACTCTTGAGCAATTGATATGTGGCTAATATGACTGAAGAAATGAACTTATAATCTTATTTTCTTTTTACTAATTGAAATTTTAACTTAAGTTGCCAGATATGTCTAGCGGTTATTGTGTTGAACACCACAGGTCTTGCTCAATTAAGTGTCTAGTTTCAGCTGTTTCTATTAAGGTAAAGCTTATGTAGAACAGATGAATCACAAGTCTCTGTGTTTATAGCCTTTGACTCCATTTAATGATCGCAGCTTTGGTTCAAGACTTACACACTGTGCTGTGACTGTTTGGATTGCAGAAGGTACATAGTAGGCTGGATTGAAGCAGGAGGCAGAGCGTTACCGACCAGTGTGTGGCTACTTTACGTGGACAGGTTGCAGGACAACGCGAGACCAGGTCCTCAGGTTTATGGATGGAAAAATCCAGAACTCAAATTTAAGATACTAACTTTTACAAGTGGTCCGAGATAGTGTTTGTTACTTGAAACCCAAGGATAGTATATCTTGTTTAAAACAAGCTGGAAGAAAATCCTCCTAGAGCCTCCTATTTGCCAATGAACAAACAAACAGTAAAAACTGTTGACTGAACTAGAACAGTTTTTCCATTCAAACTTGATTTGGATTTATAGCCATTTGGGTAATTTAAGTTTTTTTGTTTTTTTTTTCTGAATTAGCTTTTAAGCTATATATAAAGGAATGCTTTTTTTTTTTTTTTTTAAGAAAATTGTTTTATTGTGTGACACATACAGACCAATCATTCTTAAAGCTTGAAAAATAGCCAAAATGAGGTTTCCATTAAATATATTACTATTACCTAATTGCTTAGCCCCATTAAACGTGTATAGTGATTGGGGTGTATGAAAGCTAAGGGAAGAGTCTTTTGCTTCAAGTGATAGTAAAGCCAGCAGTACAGACACACAACAGTGTCTTCCTGTCATGAGGAGTCTGTGGTGATTGCTCCTTGCATTAGTTCAGTGGATTTTTGATTGCAGAGATGAACTGCATCAGTGCAGTTGTCTCAAACCTTGTTTGTCCTATTGTGGCTATGTCACAGCTGTTGTTTCAGCTGTCACATCTGCGTTTTAGGCAGCAGGAAAGTGGGAGCAAGAAACCATAACACATTTCTCTCTTACTAGGGAATCAAAATTTCTGAGAACTGTTTTTTCCCAACCATTTTTCCTCTTTGCTTACAAAAAACAAAAACATCAATCTGTTTTTTAACAAGCCAAAAACGGAATGAATATTTAGCAGACAGCCTACAAAATGTCATTATTTGACTATTCAGATTCGGGAGGGGGTGTTACTGGGGATCGAATCCCAGGTACATGCAGACTCCCAGAGTTGTTCCGGCTGGGCTCAAACTTGGGATCCTTCTGCCTTGGCATCCCAGGGTGCTTTTTAATGAATAAATTTGTGAATTCATGAAAGATAAATATTTTGGATTGGGAGTCATTGAATGAAGGCATGGCTTCTCAGAAGTTATTATTAATGAGTATCACTTTAACATAGAAGTCAGATGCACCCAGGGCAATAGTAGCAGTATAAGATAGAGCCCAGAACATAGGCATTGGTTGTTTTTTGTTTTTAGGAGTAAGAGTCCCTTGCTATAACCAGAATAGCTGAGACATCTTGTTTTTTGTTCTGTTTCTTTCTCTTTTTCTCTTCTCTTCTTTATTTTCTTTTCTTTCTTAATTTAACATTGAGAAGTCTGTAAAAACTAGTAGAAAACTGAGCATTGGACATCTCATCTATCCTTCAGATTCCTATGAAGAATCCCTCCATAGTTGAACAGTACTGTGGTACGTAAGGAGCACCAGAATGTGACTGACTCAAGGGCTCCTGAGCTTCTGTTACTAACTGAAGGACTGCAGACCGCAGGTTGTGGTTTAGCAAACATAAAACATTTTTAAGTGTTCCACATCTTATATTCTAACATTGAAGAACTTCAGTTTGCCACTTTCAGGCATTTCAGTTATTTCCAGCCTAAGCTTCATCAGTTCAGGATTTAAACATCATTAGTAAAAGATTTGACCTGTCTTTTCTCCCCTCTCTTTACTCCACGTTGGTCTAATCTCTGGAGACTTACACTATTATTTATTTTATCTAAGATCCTAATTTTAGGTGAAGCACTAAGAAAAGAAAGGAGTAAATGACAATTTTATTGTGAAACAATGTAATGGCACTTTTAAATTATGCAAGATAGGTACACTTCAGCCTCCCAAAATGCTTGTATTTTTTATGCCTTCTGAAGAATTTGGCAACATCCGCTTGCAGTTGGATTTCTTGGTATGTAATAGTTTATCAGAAGAGAAATCAACAGATTTCATTTATCTAGGTTATAATCCTATCTTGAAATTGTTCTTTATTTCTTGACAAGAATGTTTGGAATGGACATCATCATCCTAATACTGTGATAACTCCCTTTTCTGACATCAAACTATAGCTTAGTGTTCTCTGCCATGTCTTTCTATATATGCGGTGAACTTTATCTCCATTGATTATTCATGACATAATTTTTTGAAGATTTTTGAAACACCATTAAACATCCCTTTTCATACTGACAGTGTTTATGATACAGTTAGAGCAATAGCAAAACAGAGAGCTTTGACCAGCCTCGTGCACATAAAGGCAATTACAACTGTATGAGAACTACCACCTGACAGCAGTTATAAGATGCCATGAGTTGGAAGATACCTCCCAAGTTCAGAGATGATGAAATATGAAAAATTTTGTCTTATAAACTGTAAAACATGATAGTGTTAATTGGAGATGACAAACCTGCAGGCCTCTACCTTTACTGAGCACAGTTGAAGCATAGCCCGACCAGCTTGGTTTGGGGATTACATTCTCTGTCTCTGTCGTTTTTGCCAAAGCCTCTTGTTAATAGATCAATACCTATTATACTGTGTAATTACATTCTGTCTTCTTTAAATCTACTAGAACCTTTTACGACTTTTGTTTGACTTCTCCAGGCAGTAGGAAATCTTGAATGCTTTCCTCATATGCTAATTCTCCATATATTTTTAAACAACTGCTATAGGATTCCTGAAAAAGAACAACTAGATTAGGCATAACAATTTAGAAGATTGTATTGCCTGTGTGGTATTGAATTGCAGTTATTTTCTAAAAATGTAATACGATTAAGAGTTTGTGATGGGGAAAGTTGCATGTAAAGGGAAGCTGAAAGCTTGAGCGAAGGGATGGCCCTGTTTGAAGGTGTACACAAAGCTGGAGCTTCTGTGAATACAGGATATGGGGGTCGTGGAAAACCTGGTGGTCTTGGGCGTAAGTCATACTAAAGATGTAGATTTTAGCCGTTCAGTGTGCTCTCAGACCTTCAAACACTCGCGTCAAGGGGTGATGCAATCAAATTCAGATTCTAGAGCATTATTCTGGGGACATGTAAAATATGAATTGAAGTTTTGATAAAACTAAGGTCTAATATTTTGAGACTGTTTCCATTTTTCAGGTGAGGTGTCACCACAGCAGGGATAGAGGCTGAGTTAGAAGTGGCAGGAATTGAAAAACATTGGCAAGATATACTGCTCAGCAATACTGAGCACCTAAGAAGTAATTGGAGCTGACCTTTCTGTTCCAACTGGAAAGGTGAGAGAGCAGTGACATCATTATTTGACATAAGAGGGTGCTGAAGAAGAGAAAGTTTCAGGTGGGAAGATGATCAGCTAAAAATATTCCTTGTGGAGAAAATAGATAAAAGATGCAGTCTTCATTATTAAGTTCCGCCTTTAATTCTGTCATGCTGGGAAAGGATTGCTATCGTGCTCTGTGTAGCACATAGTAGGTGCCGGACAGAATAGAGGTCTGAGGAAATCCCAAGCCAAGGAGTGAAGTATTCTAAGCAAAGAGCAGTCTTGTATAAATACTTTCAAGACAATGGGCAAAGTGCAGTGGGATAGGTCACGATAGACAGCTTTATTCACATTTGCTTTGAGGCCACTGAGTTTCAGAATGCATCCCTGGAGACACCCATTAGGGTATTACTTCTTTGTACCGGATACTTTTCTGTCAGAAGTGGTCTGGGCCGTTTGCTAGGTGTCGTGTGGATTCTCAGAAACTCACTGAGAAGGCTGCTGGGATCCCTGATAGAATTTGGTTGGGTCCTAGTAATTTCGTGTTCTTTTTCCTGCTATATGAAATGACAGTTTTGATTCCATAGATAGATTTTTTTTTTAGTAATCTGCAAATTCGCCATTAAATTGAAAATGAGTTTCAAACATTGAAAGGACAGGAAAATGTGTAAAATGCAGTCTGAGTGTTACATGTGTAAAAACTATTTGTAACATATATTTGAAAAGATTGAATTTACTCCCAAAGAGAAGTTCATTAGCTTATACTAATCACTTAGAGAGCTATTATAGATTGCTAACTAAAGATTTGGGTAATATAATAATATGAAAAAGAGCTTTACTCATTCTCATATATCTTCAATGAAGTTCTAAGTATCACTGGTGATTACAAATGAATTTATCAGTAAACTCTACACACCTTTGAATATAATTTATTGTGACTAAATTATTTAAATTATGCATTTTATTAGCAGAAGTTTCTTAAAAGCCAATGTTTTAGTTACTTTTCTCTCGTTGTTGGGACAGAATACTCGACACCCAAAGTTAGGGGAAAAAAGGTTTATTAGCTTACAGTCTGCAGAGGTTTCAGTCTATAGTCCCCTGGGTCCGAGGCAGGGTGGCATGGCAGAGGCAGGGTGGACCGGCAGCAAAGTAAAGTGAGGAAATGCAAGGAATGTATGCACATAAGCAATGCAAACAAGCAGCTAGTTAGCTTCTTCCTGTATCTTTTATCTAGGCTACCTGCCCTTAGGGCATAGGGCGGGTAGCACTCCCACCCTTAATTTTAGTTTCACATCCTTGATCCCAGCAGAGCCATGCCAAACCGATCAGTGGATTAATTTAGTAACCGCACACTCTAGATCCAGCTATCTCTTACCACATGAGGCTTTGGGGGGACATCTAGACACAAACCATAACAGCCAAGATTTAGATCAACAATACAGTTGCGTATTTAAAATTAAGATCCATAAAAATTTGTGTGGTAAGAATATCACATCAGATTACCATAAATTAATCAATAAGACAAAAGTGAGCAAATCTGTGTCAATGCATGTGTTTTTTGAAAAACTTTGTCTTCTATATGGATACTCATATTGTAAATACCACATTATAAGTACCCAAAAGCAATATTTTTTTCGTAGACTCTGCTTTTAGTCCTGCATCTTTAATTCTCATTTCTGAGGACTTAGAAAAAGGGTCAGTTTAAAAATTATATTTAAAGAAATGATATAGAAACAGCTGCAGTGTATAAATATAAATAAGTCAATTGAAGTCACTTATGAATGTTATGGGAGGATATAATTTTATTGTTACTGTAGCATGTTCTCTAATTACCCATAAAAGTTATACGTAAAATTATTCAGAAAAGTTAGAATTATTATTCAAAAGGTAAGATCTGAAATAATTAATGTACACAAAGTAATCATTTTATTGGAGTTTTTCTTTATCATTTGTTTAGATTAAGTACTTTTTATTCCACCCTCTTCAAATCCTGAATATTTTCAAATGTGTTTCAATTTGTTAAAGTGACATTTATAATATTCTTTTCTTGCAGATAAGAATGTGCCTTTTGATTAGAAGACTTCCTCTTTCTACCACGAAGAGCAGAGTTTCTATGTTTAAGGAATAAGAAGCCACTATAACAATGGGGGTGGGGTATTTAAGTTACATACATTATGACCCTTAGTTTTTTGTTGCTGCAATAAATGCCACACTTTGGTGTTATTTTTTTGTGTGTACAGAAGTGCTCAATTAATGGGCTCAATATTGTTAGGGATAAACTGTATTGTAATAGTTTATCTGAAAATTTCTTTGAAACTGGGTTGTTCTTTTTCTCATGAGTTTCTGTTTGTTGCTTACTATATTATTGTAAACTTTTATGTACTAATCAGTTAATGTTAATTATTTTTGCTAGTATCATTTTAAAGAACCATAAAACCCAACAACAATCTAGTATGTAAAAGTAATTAAATTGTCCTTTACCGAAATATATTTCCCATTTTTGTGGGGAAAAGAAGCCAAATTTATTATGCTGTATTTGGATTTTTAAAATATTAATAAATGAGTTATTGTATGCAAACTGTATGATTTAAGATTAGTTTAATATGGCACAGATAAATTTATACTAAAGACTATAGACTATAGAATTAGACTAAAGACTATAGAATTACATATGAATACATGTATGTTATATGGCTTCATCCTTTTCATATTTTACTAACTTCCATGTAAAAGTACATGATACAAAATAAAAATTATGCTAATATTAAGTAATATAGCAGATACAGAGTGAGATACCATTATCTAGTTTGATTAGATATTTCATACATCTGTGAATTTTAAAGTCATTATTTGTGTTCATAGTATAGTGTGAGATAGAATTAATGGCAAAATAATGGTATAGTTCAAAGCTTTAATTATGTGACTATATAGTAGAGTAAGCAATTAAAGTAGATCCACTTACTTTGAAGTCAAGTTTTATGTAGAGACTGACTTCATCTCTGAACAAATTGTTTAATCCTATTGAGCCTCAGTTTTTCTCATTGTAAATGTTAAATAATTTATAGGAAAAAACATGGATGATAAACTCAGTTGTTTCCTGACACAGAGAGATAGTTTAAATATGTGTATCAGTTAAGAATGGGCTGAGATAGATACATAGAATTACAAGACAGTCCTGAATTGCAGTGGGTTATAACAAAGATTGATCCCTCACTCATGCCATATGTGTCTTATGGATTCTGATTATTCTCTTCATTATCATTTCTCTGGACCAAAGTTGCTGCCAAAACCCTGCTTCCAACATTGTCTTATCACTGAATATTCAGACATGATGAACCATATGGTACCTTCTAGGCTTCTGCTTCAAATTGATATTCTCAATTCAACTACATTTTATTGGTCAAAACCCTGTAAGACTACTCCAGACTTCAGTAAAGCAAGGGCAGATAATCTATCGAGGAAGAAATTTATAATATTTGTCCACCCAAAATGCCAAGCTGGGGCTAGAAATGTAGCTAGGTGGTAGAGTGCTTACTTAGTATACATGAGGTCTTAAGTTTGATTCTCTGCATCAGAAAAGAAAAAGCCAAAATAGAGCTTTATCTATATGTCAACTTCTTTTGAACAATGAGTCAGGTCATCTTTATTTCAGCCCATATATGCATAGTGTACAAGCTGGGACTAAAGAGAAAGACATCTCTGTTATTCCAAAGGCGTCAACTTTCATCAGCTTTCACGAATAGTAACAATGAGGAAATACTTTCCTAGTGTGTTAACTTGGTTTCTAATTTCCAAGAGAAGCCAATATTCCAAGTTTCTTACATAAATTTACTCTATTTTAAATTGATATTTACATAGAACACATTTGGGTTAAATATATTCCCATCCCTTAGGAAAACAATAAATAGAAAATAAAAATAAAAGATTTTGAAATAATTTATTGATGGTGTATAATGAATTGGAAGTTTCTGACCAGCCATTGTGTAGAACTAGAAAGTTCCACACAATGGAGGTTTTAATCCTTTTTAATTAATAGGTAATAACTTGTATTATTCAGCTTTCCTGTCACTGCTACA
The DNA here is from genome assembly GCA_004026905.1 of Hystrix cristata. Classification (NCBI taxonomy): domain Eukaryota; kingdom Metazoa; phylum Chordata; class Mammalia; order Rodentia; family Hystricidae; genus Hystrix; species Hystrix cristata. The sequence continues at coordinate 1,240 of PVJO010023722.1, read as the reverse complement.
TTGTACCCAAGACACCCACAGCTTAGAGGAAGAAAATTTTAATTTAGCTCATGGCTTTACAAGATTCAGTACATGCTTAACAGGCTCCAAAAAAGAAACCTCCTAACAAAAGACTTTGGAACAGCAAAGCTATTTGGTTTATTGTGGCTGAGGAGCAGAACACGGGAACCATAGTCCAGGGACCATAATACATATTACCCAAGGCCATGCTGCTGCATTCTACACAAATACACTCAAGAGTGTACTCCTGGTATTCTGATGAAGTTGACATATCAGGATTATTGATCACAATCCACCCCTTGTCAACGTCACACCTGAACACATTTTGAATCATACATCATCTCCAAATAAAGAAAATATAAAGTTCATAGTTTCAGCTAATATACAACTATCTCAAAACCTGGAAGTGCAATAGTCAATTCTCCAAAAATCTTGATGATTCCAGCATTTTTCAAAAGTCCAACTCTAAGGCTCATTTGAGACTTAGGCAAACATTTAGCTGAGAATATCTGGAAAAATCTAAAATAAGTTACCTGACCAGAAGACACAATGACACCAAGTAAATGTTCCCATTCTAAAAGGGAAAAATAGGGGGATTAAAAAAAATCTTACCAAAGCAAAACCACAATCTAGCCAGCCAAACATTAAGTCCTCTAACTCTACATCTGGCACCCTGGACACACTGGTAAAATGTGGGGTCCAAAGGGTTTGGGTGGCTCCATCATGGTGGCCTCGACAGTTGCACCCCATGTGACCTTTGTCTTATGCTGGCTTCACTCATGGCCTCCAACCTTAGTTCCACATTCCTCGTATATCTGCAGCTTCCTGTGTTTCCTGTGCACATTTAGCTTCATGCGCACAGCTTCTCTCACACTGCCCTCTCAGGATTCCTTGCCTGGCCTATCAGGCCTTCCTTCAAAATCTGGGCATGAGGCTCTGTGACATCACATCTCTTGCATTCTGCATGTCAGTAAAACTAACATCATGTGGACAATGCCAACATCAGCTGTTAGTGGAAGCAGTAGCCAGGGCCCCTTGGACCATGGCTGCAGTTGTTTCTGAGTGCCTGGATGGCTGAGCACAGTGAATCGAATGTTAGACAACCAATTCCCTAGGAGGGCTTCTGTAGCAGGACTCCTAGGGCTTTCTTATCAAATGAGAAGCTAACACTTACTGCCCTTGGAAGCTCCATGGGTAAAGGTCTTGCAGTTTCTTAAGATGCCCTCGAGGCATCTTTCTT
>PVJO010023721.1:0-16049 GCA_004026905.1 Hystrix cristata | reverse complement strand
GTTGCACAAGGTCCACTCACTGTGCGAGTGAGGCGCCCAACTGTTTTGTTGACTCTGAGTGCAGAGCACTTTCGGCAGATTTCACAGCCCCCAGACTCCTTCCCTGAGGGGGGGAGAGGAAGAGGGTCACAGTGTCCCCGCTGACAATCTAGCTGGGGCTAGCAGGTCTCCGGGTCTTTCTAGCTATGTAAATAGTCAAGAAATGTCGTGAAGAGGCTGAAGCCTGACTGTAGGGAAGGAGGAGGCAAATGGCATTGACAATACCGCCTTGTCCAGATGTCAGACACCTGTGACCTCGGAGCCCCTCTAGGACCGGGGAAGCCAGTACCACTTACTTCGCTGCTGGTACAAATCAGGCCTTCGGTCACTTCCTCATCGGTGGGGATGGAGCAGACCCTGGGGCCCCATGTTCTTCCACATTCCCCAGGAACCCTTGCATCCCAGCCCAGGCACAGCAGGGTGGCCGAGGAGCTTCAGACTCTCTCCAGAGCTCAGCTTGTGGGCAAAGGTGCTGGCAGTGGAGGGCGGCAGGGGAGTCTGAGGGCAAGACTGACTGGTTTCATCCATTCATCCACTAACTCATTCACGCGCCTCCAGATCCACCATCCGGTCATTTGGCTGGAGGTCCTGGTCATCTTGTAGGAGCAGACAGATGGGATCCACCCATCCTAGAGGTGGTACTGCAGAATGAAGGAAGGAAAACAATATGAGAGAAATGGCCACAGGTGGTGGCAGGTGCCATGACAAGGATAAAAGAGGTATAGACCAAGAGGCTGAAGGCAGACTGAGTGGTGGCCAGGGAAAGCCCAACGAAGGGGTAAGAGCACTGCGCTGAGATTGGAATAGGGTGGTCTTGAGCTGTGAGGAGGACTGGGGGACAATTCTCAGAAGACCTGAAAGGCTGGGGGCTCCAGTGTGGATGGCCTTGCCCAGTACAAGGCTTCTCAGCCTCAACATGACTGGCCTTTGGGGTTGGATGATTCTTGGTGTGGTCAACAGCGTCCTTGGCCATGACCTACAGGATACCGCAGCACCCTCTCCCTCCACTTGTAGTCAAAATGTCTCCAGTCTCTATCAAATGTCCCCTGGGAACAAAATTGCTCCTGGTTGAGACCACTTATGTAGGAAAAGAGTATGGAGGGAGAGGAAGGGCCCATACCTCCCTGCCCTGTCCCCATCTTGTCCCTCTTTAAGCACAGGATGCACAGTGCTGGAAACTTCCCAGCGCCTCACACCCATCTCCACTACTCACAAGGGGCTCCACTGGGTCGCCAGTCATCTCTCTGTGTTTCAGTTTCTGCATTTAGATCTGGGGCAGACACTACAGTCCCTTAGGAGGCTTCTGTGAAGATGGTAGGTGCTTAGGACAGCACACGGTGCCAGGAGAGTGTTAGACATGGTCAGGCGCAGCCTGGAGTCTTGCACAGGGAAGGTAGACCTTTGTATCATTGTTTCCATGGCGCCCTTCCTCTGCTGGAAGGAAGTCCATGCCATGGCTTCCAAGGGCTTCGTATGTATTTGTCTACTTCTCCAGTGCCACCTGTCATCCTGGCCACTCTCAAGTCTATGTTCTGTCTTGTGATGTAGCTTTGGCTTGGAGCCCTGGGCATCCTCCTTGACTCTGCCTACCCTGCTGGCCTCTCTGAAGTCCTGGTCTCCAGCATCAGCTTCCCAACCTCCTCAGCAGGTTTCATGGCCTCCTATAGTAGTTTGTACCTCCTCTTCCCTCTCCCGCTGCACCTGGACCTAGGTCAAGGGCTTGCACACTGATATTTTACTTTGGAAAGTGACCCCAGTGTGGACACACTGGAAAGAGTGAGACAGGAAGAGAAGGAGGAGCCAGCCCAAGGAGGGGTCACGGGGCCACGGGGACTGTGCCTGAGAATGTGTCCGCAGGTAGTGAGCAGGGGAGTCTTCTCCAGCAGCTCACACATCCCACTAGCCTGGGCTGTCCTGGGGTGTGGACTCCTCCTGTGTGCCAGCGTGGCTGAGTGGGCTTTTCTGATGCTCCTCCGACGCCATGGCACAAAGGTCCCGGGACAGGAACCAGAAAGTGATGTAGCTGAATTGGTGCTGTCGGGCCATGTCTGTGGGCCACTGTTTGTGGCAGTAACGGCTGGAGCCTATGCTGGGTCAGGGACATGTGGGATGAGCCCAGAAATGTTAGCCACGTTGACTCTTCAGGCTCCCCCCGGCCCCTCCACTGCCCACCCTTTGTGGCATTGCCTGGTGAATGAATGAGGCAGAGGCAGGACTGGAATACACTGCACTTACCACTTGCAGGCTTGCTAGAGCCGGTCTCTCATGAGCTGAGCCCTCCTCCAGGATCATTGGTGTGAAAACGCGGCAGGTGTGGTGACGAGGTTTGCTGAGTGGGGCAACATGGGGGTCCTGGAGGTTTGCCGAGAGTAACCACTACCTGGGGCTGCACATAGATCCACTTGGACTCAGAGATGGCCACCGGTTTGGGTTAAGCAGCTGGAGTCAGTACCAAGCTGGAAGGGACTTGGCTGCACAGTGACAGACAGCTGAAAAGAGGTCCCAGTGCCACAGCAGTGTCGGGGAGGCAGTGACTCTTAAGACCCTAAACTTCCGGCTCCCTCTGCAGGGAGTCTGTCTATAGATCAGGGTCTTAGGATCCACCAGAGACCTGCAGAGCTGGGGGGCTGGGCTTGGGCAGCATTTCTGTCTCCTGTGAGTGCCGTGCATCGTGGAGCCCAGAAATGTCCTTAGAGGGTTTTCACATATTCTTTCAGTTTGGATTCTCCAAAAGGGGACGCTGACACAGGATTTGGGTGCTGATGGTTATTTAGGAAGTGGTCTTGGGAAGCAGGCATGAGAGAGATGGAGGGGTAATATGATCAGGGCACAGCAGGCAGCAGAGCCTGGTTTCCCCAGGGCCTCTGAGAAGCGCAGCGAACCTGTTTCCACACTGTCTGAACGAGGTGCAGAAACTGGAGCTCCCAGTGATTTGAAGGCTGCCCCAGGAGACAGTGAGACCTTGTCCATCTGTGTGTGCACCCCGGGTGGTCCCTTAAGGTGCTGCAGAGACCAAGCGACAAGAGGGCTGAACTCAGAGGTGAGCCCAGGGGACTCTGAAGGACCTGCTTGTGTCCAGGCTGAGCTGTGTACTCCTGCAGGGAGTGTTACCAGGTGCCTCCTATTAGATCCAGTGGATCTGAGTACCTCACTCAAACCTTAGCAAGCTGAGGTCACAGCCACCCAGAGCAGCATCCTGTGCATAGCCACCAGCTGTCCTGTGTCACTCTCTAAGCTCTGAGTGTGCGAGGCATCACCACACAGGTGTCTGGGGTCCCAGGAATAGGAAACAGCTCCAGCTAACCTGACTGACACAGATATGCTAGAAGGAAGTCAAAGACTCTCACAATCAATGGCAGAGCCAGAGACACAAACTTGGAAGGGGACCAGAACCAAGAAACATGGGTTTGGTTTCCATCAGTATCTGTCCTGTGGTCGGGTGACCAGAGTCCTCACAACTATCCTACAAGACTGGCTAGGAGTAAATAATTAGTTCCTCAAAAGGAAATTGACAAAAACTTTGACATAGTTTCCATCTGACTCGGCAACCCCATTTGTAGGTACAAACCCAAGAAAAATGGAGATATATATCCATACAGAAATATGCACACACATATTTATAGCATCACAATAGCCAAAAAGTGCCAACAACCCACAAAGGGTCACACATTCTGGCTCCGTTTGTATGAACGTCCATGGTGGCTAAATCTGTAGAGACAGGAAGTAGGTTAGTGCTACCTAAACTGGAAGGATGGGGGCAGGGTTTGAAGGTGTAACAGCTAAAGGGTTTGAAGTTACTTTTGGGAGTGATGAAAATATTATCACACAGATTGTAGTGGTACCATTCTCTTTTCCCTGGTGATTTGCACGGTTTATACAATTTTAGATATTTCTACTTGTTCCTGCTGGGTGTGGGAGAAGGCCTGGCAGCTAAATTCTTTAACCAAGCCCAGATCCTTCATTCCCTGTGGGCCGAGGTCGCAAGGTGCCAAAGCCTGGGAAGAAGACACCACTGTCTCCCAGGGTGGTGGACCCTGGTGCCCCGATCCTGTGCCATTTAGCCTACTTGGGATCCAGCAAGGAGGCTGTAGTATTGGGCAGAGGCTGATTCTGGGACCAGTGTCACATTGGCCCAGGAGAAGGGAGTGGAAGTCCTGGTCAACTTCACCTTGTCCAGGAAGGCTGAAATGGAGGAGTGCCCACAAGGCACCAGTGAACGAGCGCTTTAGTCACCCCCGTTGCCGCTCATCCCAGATACTGTCTCTTTACATTCAAGCTTGGGACTCTGAGTGGTGCCCAGTCACTTTATCAGAAAAGGAATCCCGTGCCTCGACTAAAGTCGCCTTTGGCACATGGCCCCTTTGGTTATCCAAATACAGAAAGGTGACTTACGCCTACTAACAGTGTTGGAGCAGCTTTGTCATCATCTGACGGCCCTTCCGATTGCTCCTCAGTCCCCTGCCATTTCCCATGGGGCTGGGGCAGCAGCAGACTGTGTCCTGGGCGTGGCCGGGCAGACCATGCCCCTGTGTCTGGAGTTTGCATTCTCCCCTCTGCCATCTGCACATCTGAATCTACTAGTGCAGTCACGTGCAAGAAGACAACTTTCCACCCAAACGAGGGCTCTGGGGACCTAGAAATTCACCTGCAGTGATGGAATCATCAAGGCAGGCAGCCACTGGACTGTGACCTGGCCCCTCGGGGTCCTGCACAGCAGACCGTCCCTCTCCGGGTCAGGTATTCATGTGGCTACGAGCTCGGAGGCTGGAATTCCACTTGGCTTCCAGAGTCCCTCAGCATCTTGTAGGCACACTTCGCTTTCCTCGCTCACAAAGCTGACTTTTCCTTTGCCTTGGGCCCCAAAGGTCACAGTGGCGCGCACTGGAAACTGGATGGGGGCACCATGGCAGAGGCTAGGCCTGGACACGGAGAAGCACAATGGGCAGGTGGCAGCCCATCACAGCTCTGCCACTGCCAGTGACACCTGGTGAGAAAACAACTTGGCTTTGTGTTGTCGTCTGCCAATCTGAACGGAGGTGAGCTGGTGGGAGGCCAATCAGAAGGTGAATGGGAGAGATAGAAGCAGAGACAATGCTAAGCCATATATGTGATGCTAAAAATAACTGCAGGAGTATATGGGGGTCTTTGTGAAATCCCCACAAGATATCTCCCATCGGGTGGAGGAAGCAAGAGCTCGAACGCTGTTACTTGTGGATGTTGTACGAGGTGGTTTAGAAACAGGTCCATTTTGCCACGGTCACACACGCTTGGGCAGTGGCTTTTATTTGCCTTGTTTGACAAAGTGCCCAAACAAATTAAGGAAGATGTTCAAGCCAGGCATGGTGGCGCATGCCTGTAACCTCAACGTTCTGGGAGGCTGAGGCAGGAAGATTGCAGTGTGAGCTCAGCATGGGCAATTTAGTGATTTAGCAAAGATTCTGTCTCAAAATAAAAAGGGTCAAGGATGCAGCTCAGTGGGAAGGACCTGAGTGCAGTCCCCAGTGTTAAAAAAATACACGTTTAAGGGCGTGTAATAATGATGGGACTGGTATTGAAGCAAGGTGCATCCCATCCTAACACCAGGAAATCTGCACAGAAATCAGGCTCTAGGAGGCTCTGCAGTTCTGTGCTCACTCACAGTCCTCACCGGTTCACATAGGACGTGTCGCTGGCAGAGCACTCTAAGGTGGGTGCCACAACCCCCATCTGTGGATGACGAATCTGAGCTGCAGAGCCAGGCATGAGGCAGACAGCTGGCCTCCTCTCCAGCCTGCTCAGCCTCTCTCTTCTTTGCCACTGTGTGATCTGCTAAGTCTAATTTTCTGAAGTATTTTCTCCCTCCCTCCCTCTCTCTCTCTCTCTCTCTCTCTCTCTCTCTCTCTCTCTCTCTCTCTCTCTCTCTCTCTCTCTTCTTTTTCTTGTTCCAGGAAACCGCTTGAAAGCTTTGGTGCCCTTGATGCCAAGTGTTCCAGGTCAGCTCACATTCTAGAAGCATCTCTGACTGAGGGTATTTTAAGAGCCAGTGAGCCAGGCAGATTTGGAAAGCAGCCAGCTCCCTGACACTTGTCTGCTAGGAGGGTGGGGGCAGGCAGGGAGCACAGGGAGGAGAGATTTTTTTTTACTTTCTTTAGAGACAGCATCTCAACCTTTGCAAATACACACTGGGGTGAGAGCAAGAGAAGTATGAACAACAAACTACCTTGTGTATCTGCGTGCATGTGTTACCCTGGCTACTCCACTCAGGGTGTCCTAACCATTCGCATCATGGGAGCTCTTTGGAAATGCAGGTCCCTCCAAGAGGCCCACTAGGGCAGACTCTGTTTTGTACCGAGGACTCTAAGCGATGGGCTGAGTGTGTGCCTGCTGTTGGAGGAGCCCTGGATTCAGCCACGTTAGCCGAGCGCACCCCTGGACTTCTGCCTTCCACCTTGCTATGAGTAAACTATACTCAACCTGATTGGGTTGAGAGAGCCTAGGAAATTAATAAGCACTTCGGGTCTGTCTGAGGGTGTTCCCAGAGATGACTGGCACATGGGACAGCCAACCAAAGGCACCCCGAGGCCTGAATATGGGTAACACTATCCAATAGGGTGGAGGTCCGGGTGAAGCAAAAGAGGAAGCAGGAGGAGACCGTCAGCACATGCTCTTGCTCTTGCTGCTTCTTGTCTGCCACGAGGAGAACAGCTCTGGCCCACACCATGATGTTCTGCCTCCCCACAGACCTAGAATCAGTGGCGCCAGACAACCATGGACTGAAGCCTCTGAAACCATGTGCCATGATGAGCCTTTCCTCCTTTCACGTCTTCTCTCAGGTATTTTGTCCCAGTCACAGGAAGCTGACTGGTGCATGCCTCGCTGGAAGCACCCATTGAGGACTGCCACTGCCCACAGTGCCATTCTGCCCTCAGCTCGCTCCTGTTTCCAAGGCTCCCACTGCCAGGACTCAGCCAGAGCTACCACCTCCACCTGTCTCCTGCCTTCCACCTCCAAGTTCAGTGACCAAAGTCCTAAATGCCTCTTGGTTGGCACACCTGTCCCCATTGTCACTTGTACCTGACCCCATTCCATCAGCTTCCACACAGTTCTCCACACTGGGGCCAGCATTCTCTTCCTTCCATGGATCTGAGGATTCCCGCCCCATCCCCACATCACCCCACCACTCTTTGAATGGGGCGGAGCTATCTGGGTGGCATGATCCGGTTTGGCTCAACCTGCAGGCCTTTCCTTCCTCCTGGAAAGTGCATCCCCAGCCTTCCAAACGACTTCAAGTATTTGTTACTCTCTCTATAAATTGTCCTTTTTCCTCCTCTGGCTGCTTTGTATTTTTTTTTTTTTATAACTGGTTTCAGTAATTTGTTTATGATGTATTGTGGTTGGGTTTCCTTTGTGTTTATCCTGTGTGGGATTTGTTGAACTTTTTGAGTCTATGAGTTTATAAATTTCATCATATTTGGAAATGTAGAGCCATTATTTTGTTAAAAGATTTTTTTTGTCTTCCTTCCTTTTGTGCTTGTGCTTGTTGGCTCGCTATGGCCCACAGCTCTCTAAGGCTTTGCTAGCTTTTCAGTAGATAAACTCATTCTCTAAGTCTCCAAGTTCACATGTCTTTTTTCCCCTATGATAGCTACTCTCTTGTTAATTCAATCCAGGGAAATATTTATTTTGGCCAGACTATTTTTTTACATTTTATTTTAATGGTACATTTTAGATACACAGAGTGATAATGTTCTTCATAGGGGATTTGTACCTGTACATGATATATCTTGCTGCTTCTTTTTTTCCTGTTCCCCTCCACTCCTTTCATCCTCTCCTCCCTCCTTATTTATAGAAGTTTTGTTTCCATTTTTCCCTTCTACTCCTTATTTCTCTTGTCCCTCTGTTCATCTCCTCACCTTGTTCCCCTTCCCATTTGAACAATTTCTTCCCTTTCCCAATATAATACATTTTAGTCTTTATTTACACTTTCGGTTTCAGACTACTTTTATCCTTAGACATTCCATTTGCTTCTTTTCTGTATCTTCTCCTTTCTCCTCTTTGGGCTCCATTTTCCTTCAGAGGCTTTAGTATAACCACAGTTACAATATTCTCATCTACCAGCTTCTTCCTCTGCTACTTTTCCTCTCTTCTATTTGACGGATTTTCTTTCTGGTCACAGACCACATTGTCCTGCTTCTTGTTGCCTCTGGTAATTCGTAGTGGATGACAGACATGGTGACTTTGAGGTTGTCAAGTGTCTGGATTTTGTTATCTTCCTTTAAAGGGAGTGGATTTTGCTTCAGAAAACTCTTCAGCTACTTAAAGATGATTTGATCACATCTACCTGTTTCTGAGAGTCACTTGGGCAGATCTGGAGTACTCTCAGGCTGAGTATTTAGGTGTGAGCCCTCTGGGGCCCCACCAAATACCCAAGAGGGCCCTGAGGATGCCCCATTCACTTGTCATAGTTCACATGCCTCCCTGCCTGGGTGAGCTCTGGGCATTGTCCATCTTATCATTTCCTGGTTGTCGTTTGCCTGTTTTGTGGGGTTCCACACCAACAAGTGTGGCCCTATGTTCATGTAAGACCCAGGGGATGCATCCATATATTTGTGGAGCAATTTTTGAGTAGATTAGTATTCCAGAAATAGGTCCAGCCACTTCTGCCTGTGCACTCTTTTCTTTCCATCTCTACACTCAACCAGGCTCTAAGGTCTGATTGGCTTCTGTACTTTGTGGCTCGAGGCAGAAAGCAGGGTGATCACAGAGCAGAGGCAGGGTGAGTGTAAGGCTGACTATCCACTGCCCTTCCCTGGGGTCTCTGTCCTGTTCTGCTTGCTGCTCCACTCTGGAGAGAGAGGATCATGGTTTTGTTCCTTTTCCTGGTTGTTTGCAGCAGGAAGGGCACCGAGTCCTTAACAGCCTGTCCTGCCCAACAGCAGGATTTGACAATACTCTTTCCTGCCACAACCTCCTGGTGGGCCCTCCCCACACTGCTCCCCCATCTTGCCCCCAGGACTTCAAATGTACTCTGCCATAGGTGATCCCTTTTATAAGGACAATTTCTGTCTTTGGCAAGCTGTGCCTAGCCTGAGCTAGAATCTGATTCCCTGTTTTCTGCATTTCTAGGAAACTCACAATAGTAGTAGTTAACTGTTGGTGCAGATTTCCTTTTCCAAAGTCATTTTCACAAAAGAATTTGCAAAGTACCTAAGAGGTGGAGGCTCAGAGATGCTTGCAGTAAGGCGGGACTGGGTCAATCCAGAGCCTGAACTTTGAGATTTGCTGCCAGCAGAATTTGTGCCACCGGTTTGGACCCTCTGCCACATTCCTCAGGGGTATATGTGGCAGGAGATGCTAGCCATGTCCCTCCTTTGAGTTTGCACCTGCGCAGATGGGCAGGTCTGAGCCCATGCGGGTCTATTTGTTGTCACATTATAGGTCTTTCTGGGGCAAACAATTCTGCTAGCACAGTAGCATATGGCGACGGGCTGGGAAAGAGCCAGGGTCAGTGGGGAAGGAAGAGCCCGCCACTGGAAGCCTGTTGGCAAAGCATCCTGCAGATGGGATCCTGTGAGACAGCCTCCTTCCAAAGAGCACTGAACAGGTTTCCGTGTCACCCAGATAGGCCAAAGCCTCTTACACCACCCTGGAATATGCAGGAAAGACTGGAGACTGGCTAGATGGTGCATGGTGTTAAGAGGGTCTTTCGAATAAAGAGGGGACATTCTACTTATCAGACATCCATTCTCTGCCAGGAATTGTGCTGAACGTAATGTCTCCTGTCATCTCACAGTATTCTCTTTGGGGAATTATAACAAATATGCTACTTGTAGTACATGCTTCCTGGAGAAAAAGTAGGAACAACCCAAGAACAAAACAAACACATCACCTTTATTCTAGTCCTCAGAGGTTAACTGTTTATCAGTTTGCTGTATATTATTTCAGAAACTTCAAAGCAGCATTGTTGAGTATAATTTACAGATTGTAAAATTCACCCTTATGTGTATGATTTGATGAGTTTAAGTAAATTTATATGGGGGCCTCGGGCACACATCATTCATCTGCTTTCTGCGTCTTCCTGCCCCTTTTCTAGAATACGATTCATATAAATGGGACTGTATTGGGGCTTTTGTGTCTGGTGTCTAACCGTTTTGAGAGTTGCCATGTTGTTACGCCTACTTGTAGGCCATTTATTTTCTTGTTGAGTAGTATTCTATCACATGAAGGTGTCATCTTGCCTGTTAACTAGTTGATGTATATTTGGGTTGTTTCCAGCCTCCCTGTACAAGTGTTCACACATGTGTGTGTTTTCATTTCATTTACATAGATACCTACAAGCAGAGGTATTGGTCTATGTAATAAGTATATGTTTAACTGGGGCTGGCAAGCTTTGCCTTTCCACCAACTCCTTAATGTCTGTCTCGCATCAATAGTTTCTGAACTGCACCTGTGCTAGGAGTGGACTGCAACAGTGTCCAATTCAGACCTGATGCTCCCCTCCCCACCACCCCGGAACCTGCACTGCATGGTAATGGAGGGTATAGTAGTTAGGACAGCTTGTGACAGGGGTCTTGAAGGACAGAGGGAGCTCCAGCACAGGAGGCAGCTGGGAAGGACCTGAGGCTGCCAAGATTCAGGACAATGGTGGGGAGACCGTCCACAGGCCAGTATAACTGAAGTGCAATGAGCAACAGCAGGACCATCGGGATGTACAGAGCGGGACATAGAGGCCACCTGCAGCTCCTCATAGGACCTGGCTTATCCATCCACATAGGCCTGTCACCACCAAGACCGGCCTGGTCCCACCTGCCATACCCCTGATCCTTCCACCCTGCACCTGGCTGGTTTCCTGCAAGTTCATTGCCGCAGTTGCCAGAGAACAGTTAGCAGCACACTGCTCGCGGGGAAGGTAAGCAGGGCCAGCAACCCCTCTGGGGTTCAACACAATGGGGTTTGGACAAGCTTTAAGGAGAGGAGCCTCATCCACATGAACATCAAAGGAAGCATCATTCTAGGGAAAGTCGTGCCAGAGGCTCAGGAAGCTGAAGAGAGATTTTGCAAGAGTCAAAAGTCAACAGGAGGAAAAGTTCGTGGCAGTGTTTACTGAGTGTGGACTATGTGGCGGGCTTCCTGTGAGGCCTTTGGAGTCCTAGATGACTGGCTGCTCCCAGTACCCCACAGAGGTTGAATAGTTTTCCCAAGATCACCCAACAGATAGGAGGGCTGAGACTCACCCCAGGCCTGCTCAGAGGCCACGGGTGTCTATTTGTTGTCACATTATAGGTCTTTCTGGGGCAAACAATTCTGCTAGCACAGTAGCATATGGTGACGGGCTGGGAAAGAGCCAGGGCCAGCGGGGAAGGAAGAGCCCACCACTGGTAAGCCATGATGTTAATCTGTGTGCAGGTTGCAGGGTTTAAGAGAAGGAAGAGAGTGTACAGACTTATACGTGCACGGGCCGCAGTGATGACAGAGATGGACAACGCTGAGGGCCCTGGATTCCCATCCCAGCCCCTAACCAGTGTCTTGGGAAACTTTGTGGGTATCTCCTTGCTGCTGTGGGCCTCTTTTCTCTCACGGGTGAGATGGCCAGTTGAAGTACCAGGCCCAGTCCTGCAAATGTATCCCGTCCCTGTTCAGATGAGGACAAAGGGGCTCAGGAGCAAGGCTACAGAATCTCACAGCCAATCTATTCCAGCCACTCACTGGGGCCTTGAAGTCCCTCGACCACATGCCCAGGAAGTCTGCCTTGCTGCGCAGCCCCCTCGACATGGAAATGGAGGAGGCCCGAGATTGCTCAGGCCACCTTCAGAGAGGCTGAATCAAGCCTGCTCCCTGCTGGCCTCAGGCACAGCTGGTGTTCAATAGTCATTTATTGAGCAAATGAAGTAATTTTAACATGACTTCCCTAAGTGCTTGCCACATGCCCAGGGCAGTGACACTGGCCTCCTGGTCTGCACTGATTTCCCTCTCCCTGGAGTCACCGGGGCCCACGTGGACAGCAGGACACTGACCACCTCTGTCCAGGAGATGTGGACTTGGGGCAAACCCTGACCTGGCTGAAGGAAAGAAGCACATTTCTAGCATAAAGGGTCGGAGGGAGAGGAGGGGTCAGATGGAAGGAATTCCATGCAGTGTGCTCAGTGGTTGGAACTGCTGATACTTGCTGATACTTACTGTCGTGTGTTGCCAGACAAAACCCTGATGTCTCTAGAGCATGCCTTTCTTCTCAAGTAACAGAACTGCAGAATGTAGCCCACTGGGTCAAAGCACTGGACAGCAAGCCCGTGAGGGTGTTCAGGGTACCTACGGGACCCTTGTCTGTGGGGTAACAGCTGAGAGGGTGGGAGGGTGCCCAGCAGGAGGGGAGTGGGCAGGACCATGGCCAGTACTCCAGGCCACAGTGTGGAATGCTGTGCAGCCACTCAAAAAGCTGGACGTGGGAGTGCATGTCTGTAACTCCAGCCCTCCGGGGAGCTGAGGCAGGAGGATTCCAAGTTCGACCTCAGCCCGAGCAACTTAGTAACCTAAGATCATGTTTCAAAATCAAAAAGACTGGGGATGTAGCGGAACGCAGAGGCCCTGGGTTCAGTTGCCAGTACCATAAAAGAAACAAGAAAAGCTCATGTCAGCTGACCTGGGAGGCTTCTAATATAGAGAAGCATATGAAACAGGATCACATCTTTGTAAGATCAAGAGTGTCAGAGAGTATGTTTATATACGAGTACATGTGCACCGAGGAGACTACGTGGGGACACATTGCCGATGTTAGCACCGGCAGCCTGGGGCATAGGGAGGTGGATACAGAGTGAGGTCAGGAAGGGAGGACGAGAGAGGAGTGGGGAAAGGGCCTGACAGCAAAGGGGGAAGAGAACAAAGGCTTCTGGAAGCCCACGGCAGGCCTGTGGCTGTATCTGCACACAGATGGACAAGGGAATGTTTGGTGAAGTGAGCATCCCACATAGGATGCTAGTACCTGTTTGTCTCGGATGGTTGTCCTGGGGGTCCGATGATGTCATCATGCATCCGAATGAGGGCACCGAGCAGGGCCATCTTGAGGGGACATGTGGGCTTGACTTCTCGGTGGCTGACATCAGCCTGGCACGTTCCCTCCCTCACCACCATCTCACAAAATAAGCAGGATCCAGACAGAGCTCTGATTGATTTTCAGGACAAGGGACATTGACTATTAGTCGTTCTCTTGAGCTGAGAGTGGTATCAAAGCAGATGACAATCCCCTCACTTTAGGTGGGAGAGTTTCACCCAGTCTGCCACGAGTGCTGTAATCACGATGTCAAAGCACCCATCACATTTCTGTTTAAAAATAACTGGAAATGCCCACTTGACGTGCTCGTGTGACAAGCGTGAGGCTGACGGATGGGATCCGCTGGATGATTTCTAACATGAAGCCATGATCGCAAAGCATTCTCTGCACTCTCACTGCCCGGGACCCCATGCCAGCTCCCCATTGCACAGATCAAGAAGCAGAGGTTAGGTAGCTCACTCGAGGGTTCAATGGTAAGACCGGGATTAAGTGCCAGGATGGCCTGATCCCAGACCCACAATTTTTATCTCACACAGCAATGGTGCAGTTCCAAATCGGGAAATCTGGGGGGCACGATTCATCCAGACTACTGTGTACACCCACAGAGATTCCAACCAATGCAGTGCTTCAGTCCACCAGCAGTGGCCTAATGACGGCGTGCCTCTCAATGCTGCTGGGGGCGACACTAGTCAGTGCTTTTGTGTAGGTATAATTTATGTGTCCTTCGGTGTGTTATTAATATCTGCTCTCAGTGGAGTTTTAATTTTGGAAGTGCTCTTACCATCACTGCAGAGCCTTGAGAACCGCCGAGGACAGCACTCAGAAAGGAGAAGAACAGCGGCTGCCCTCCAGTGACCTCCAAGGCCCAGACCGCCGGGCTGGTCTCCCTCCTCTTCCTCCTCCACTTCAGTGCGGCCCAGGACACTGTGACCGTCTCTTCCCTGTTGCTATCTCACTCCCTCCACCATGGATCTTTGGTGAACATGTTGGTTCTGGGGACCCGGATGGTGGAGGCAGAAGGGAGCTTGGTACAGACATTGCCTCCCCTAGTTCAGCCAGTCCCCAATTATCTAGTGTCCGGCCTCTGCTGGGATTCCTCTCTCAGCAGGGAACTCACTTCCTTACTGCCCTCCAACACAGCATTTTCAACTTTGGGCAACTGAGATATTGTTCTTTGGCTCAAAATAAGGAAGAACCCAAATGGAGACCCCCAAAGAAGGAAGTACAGCACCTAAGAGGATTTCTACTTTTTGATGTTAATTCTAACCCTTGGGCAGCAGACAGCATGCCTCGCATCCCTCATTGGTAGTCCTTTAAAGACAGTTGAAAACAGGGATTAGATAACTTCTGAATTTTCTTCAGGCTGGACAGCAACTCTGCCTTTTACTCTTACAAGGAGGTTGACTATGTTCAAAATGATCAGCTTTTCTCCTCAGTCCTAGAGCTGAGAATTGAATATAAGTCTCAGTTGAACCTAAGACATCCTTGATAGAGATTTGACCTTCTTTGCTCTGTACTCTCTGCCATTCATGCAACCTCCAGTTGTGATCCCTCCGGGGTGAGCTCCAGAACAGCACACATAACGAATCTGGACTGCTCTCTCCTCTGGCTTGGGAAGCTCCTAAAACATAGCTCCGCTGCCTGGTGCTTGTGGGAGAGATTTTCGGACCTCATTTCAGAAACTTGCTTTCCCCGCTACAGTGGTTTGTGGGTAAGTCTTGGTGCCTCGCTGTAGCCCATTGCGAGCTTTGTGGACTGGAATTCTCCCGTCCACCTCATTTGTCATCCCCTCCCAGTTCCGTGGAATTCGTGGATTTGATAAGGGGCTTTCTATACCTTCCTTCAAGTATTCACAAAATTTATTTTAATAGGAGAGAGTCAAGGACAAAGCCTTATCTCGGGCCTCTGGAGAGCTCCCGAAATGACAAGCCCAACAGGAATGAATTAATCAGCATGCCCTGCCTGCGCATGGCACATGAAGTGGTTATAAGTCCACCTTCTGATTGTGCTATTACCTTAGCTGGAGTTCTTCACATTACCCAAGAGGCTGCCGTAAGAACTTTATCACATACGTCGCGGAAATCCATGCCTACCGAGCCCAAGCACCTTTCCTGTCTAGCTAATAATTCCGACACACAAACACATACACATGGAAGGAGAGCAGGAAGGCAGAAAGGAGAAGGCAGGCAGAAAGGGAGGAAAGAAAGAAAGGAAGGAAAAGAAGGAAAAGAAATTCAAACTGCTTCACTAGGACCGGATTTTCAATGGACACACTGACTACTGGGAACCAACCTGGGTTCCTGGGCAATGGGAAACCGTCCTAAGACTTTTGGTAGCTCAAGGTCCAGGAATGGCACCAGACACAGGCCTTTAAAGGCTGCCTTCTGTCCTTTTGAAAACCGGAACTGCGTGCGCATCTTCACTCACCTCTCAGATGTTGCTGGGGACTCGCCCCCAAGTGACACCAGGCTAGCATCCTGGATCACCAGGTGGGAATCACGGGCCTGTGTTGGGGTGCCCAGTTGTTTCCCAACCCCTTCAACATTCCTGCCAGGGATGGGCATGAGCATCCGGGCATCCAGGCTCCCTTCCTGATCTTGATGCCTTGACTTCATTTCAACCTGGCAGGGGGCTTCCTCCTCCCTCTCCAGAACCCCGAGCTCATCCCTCCATCCAGGGCTGGAGTCACGAAGGTCATTTCCACAGCTGCAGGATCATATAGTTCTTGCACAGCAGGTCCATTTCTTCCTTCTCCTTCATGCTCTGAGTGTGAGTTTAAAATCCATTTTCCCCACGTCTCAGTCTACTCTGGGCAGTGGCCCTTCTGACACGGGTGTACGAGGACTGTTATTTGCAGTGATAGAGAACCAAAAGCAAAGCAGTCAAAGCAAAACAGTTTCTCAGCTCACCTTGCTGGAGTTCTAGGGCTGACTGCTCTGGAAACTGTCCCATTCAGAGGCACAATATCATCACCTCCTGTCTCCCT
>PVJO010023720.1:0-25696 GCA_004026905.1 Hystrix cristata | reverse complement strand
TTTTTTATAAAAGATTGAAGAAACAAGATTCAAATAAAATGCTGCAAAATGTCCACACCGTTATCTCAGCGGAACTTCCAGTAATTTTTATTTTCTTTTGACCTCTCTATATCTTAAAAATAATTTCAAGATAACATTTATTATGTCAAAATAAATATCCGTCTGTGATAATGGATTTTTAATTGATTCCTGGTGAATATGATGCCTGGTCGTATTCTGTTCTTTATTTTCTCTTAACTTGTTAGTCTGAATTTGAACTTGGCATCACTGTCTAGAACTGCAGCTCCCGGCCTCCCGCCAAAGTACCACATTCTGGAGGTGAAGGAGCAGAAACATTATTTCTACCATTTCTTGCTTCTGACCTTTCTGTACCATCTAACATATGGCATAAAAATTTAGAAAAGATGCTTTCAGATCCAAGTTGTGTCACCACACATCTCTAAGTCCATGAAAAAGATTTATACAAAAAGGAAAATTTTGGAAAGATTTCTAACCAATAGCCTCATCTGATTGTGTGTGTGTGACAGACAGAGAGAGAGACTCAAATATATTTCAAAATATTTTTTATATCTCTCACACAGTTTTAGTTTGTTTTTGTTTTTTTTTTAAAGTGACAAAAGGCTTTACGCTGAAATGCATTTCATCACCCGGAAAATTTGTACTGTGTTCTGTGTGATTTTCTAGCTACTATTATCACTTAGATTATGAATAGAAGAGTAAAACTTGTTTCCTTATGAAAGTGGGACACACTTCGTGGTGTATTTATTTTTTCGCACTTGCAACAGGACACAGGAAAAGTGGGAAAATTATTGGCTAAGTTTATCAGCAAGAATATTAAATTTTTATACATCTAGTTATAACTAAAATTCGCAGACTACCTGGAAAAGAAGATGATAAAACCATGTTTTGTTTTGTTTTGTTTTTCATTTATAACAAACCAAAAAGAGGAGGGTCTTGTTGCCATGCATTTTGCTTACTTGGGGGAATTTTTGGACAAACAAGAAGCAAATCTGGTCCTTGCTGGTATTCTCTCAGTGTCATCAGGATGTGCACAGCCGAATTTCCAGCCAGCTTATGAAGTGATAAAAACACAAAGTGAACCGGGCATTCTGACTCAAGAGTTCTCATACTTAATCCCTCCACTCTGAGGATTAACTATCCCCAATAATGTGTGACACGCTTTCTACTAAGCTATCTGCATGTAACACATCTTGCTTAGCCACAAGAGCCAACCTTCTGATGGTGAGATTTCCACCACCAAGGAAAGTATGGGTTCAGTCGCATCAAATCAAAGTGGTATGACATATCTCACACTTGAGAAACGTGAGCCTTGGACCCTGAATACTGAGTATAACTTATTTTTATTGCCTATTTATTAGAAAACACAAGTTTCTCAACTATTATTGGGGTATGAATACAGAAAAAATGCACAAATCGTAGGTGTACTATTTAATAATTTATCGAAAAGTGACACATTAGTGTGGGGCAACAATTGCCAGCTCCAACGCCATGAGGTGGGGAACCTGGGAGAACTAGAGAAGATTCCAGAGTCTTTGCCCAAGTGACAGCTCTCTAGAGATCATCTGGACTTCTACACAAGGAACACAAAGCCAAACGTGGCGGAAGGTGAGGCGTGGCAGGAGCTGGAGGCTCAGCGATTTCCCCAACCTCCCTCCCAGCGTTACAAGCATCTTTCTGATTGGTTGGCAACTTGTAGATATGTGCAACTTGTAGATACTTCAAGGATGTGCAACTTGTAGATACTTCAACTATCTGTCTTTTGGCTTTGGACAGGAAAGACGTGTAAGTCTTCCTTTCATTGTAAATTTTCCAAAAATGATTTGCTAAAATTTCAAATTGGACACAATTACAAATATATTTTTGCTTTGACTATTACCTTTTGTGTGAATTGGGTTTGAATGAGAAATGGCATAGAAAAATAAAACTTAAAAGGCAGTCAGGATACCTGGGTTCTGGGGTCAATTAACTGCTTTTGTATAGGTCAGGTTCCTCATCGACAAAATGATAGTCAGAGCAAA
The DNA here is from genome assembly GCA_004026905.1 of Hystrix cristata. NCBI lineage: Eukaryota > Metazoa > Chordata > Mammalia > Rodentia > Hystricidae > Hystrix > Hystrix cristata. Next base: position 23,657 of record PVJO010023720.1, on the reverse strand, counting down.
TTCTATTCAGCTTGATAAGCCTACAATTAGTTACTGATCTTCCCTGTCATTTCCTGTCTCACAGCAAGTGTCAAGAATGAGAGAAGAAAGAGAGAGAGAGAGAGAGAGAGAGAGAGAGAGAGAGACACACAGAGAGAGAGAGAGAGAGACAGAGAGAGAGCGCACATGCACATGCCTTGCCCGTAATTTGTACATGTGAGTAAGGTCTGCTCCACATGATGGGGGAGTTGGAAAATAGATAAGCATTTCAAAACTGTGTCCAAGCTTCTTGTAATAGTAAAAGAACTTTTTCCATTTTCTGCAATTGTTAATAGTACAGATATTCACTTAACATTAGCTTTTTGTTATTTAGATACATTCCTTTAGCTTTCAGACAATTGAGGGAGATGAACTCTAATCACTAATTAGAGTAATGAAGGAATGGAAAAACATTTTCTGAATTGTCTCAGTTCACAGAAGACACAGGACTGCAACTCTTGAACTGGCCAGACACACACTGATCACTGCCCTGCCTTGGCTCTGTGAACCAATTTATTTGATGGGTTCACAAAACATTGGCTGTACTCGCCTGTAATTCTAGAAATAAGATATGTTTTTCTTTCAGCAAGCCTTAGAACGTATAGAATTAAACTCTGATTTAGAGAAACAAGTCCTCAAAACACACCACTGTCTTGCACATGGTTTGTGCTTGATAGATACTTGCTAGTTATTTCATAGTGGTGAATCTTTCACCTGCCTAATCCCACCATTGCTTTAAATCCAGGCTCTGTCCATGGTGCTGTTAGAATGTAAGCACCACACTTCAGAAAGAGAGTTGGTCCAAGTCCTAGACTCAAATTAGTAATGGAAAGCGCAGGATCAAACCCAAATCTCAACTCTCTCAAGAAAACATATTTTTATTTTAACTGTCATAACACACCTCTGCTTCAGCCATGTCCTTGCCTCATCATGATAGGGAGCATTTTAAAATTCTTCTCTCACTTTAAATTGCTTGTTTGTATGTGTTTAAGACTACTTGGCTTCATGGCCCATTCAGAACGCAGTTCAAAGGCACTCACCAAATCCAATCCTGCTAAACAATGAGGATAGTTTGACAGCAGAAAGAGAAAATATTGAAGAATCTTCTCAGGCGGCTTTGAACATTGCCCAGAGAAAGGGCAACTTCAGGAGACACTTAAGCACTCTGAAAACCCTAAGAAGCTTTGTAGCTAGCGATGGCCTTACAGCCTCTCAACAGCTTTTTGCAAACAAAATCTTTCAAGCTTCATCTAAAAGACAGGTGAGCAACAATTTGAAGAATGGAGGTTTTCTTTTTGTCATATTATAGAGCTCAGCAGTGCTAACCTTTTTGTTCTATTATATTTCTGATCTAAATAAGGAATTATTTATTAACAGAAAATGGTGGTATTCATATCACAAGTCTCTTCTGAGCACTGACTTTGATCCTCAGCCATATGTAGAGACTTGGGGAGGAGAAAGCTACTTATTTGGAGAGAATCCTAAAATCCATTCTTAGATGTCACCTCTCCAGGCAGAAAATACTCTGGGCTCTCTGCACTGACAGTGAATCTATCTTACAACTTCTTGATCTCAACTTGTTTTCTTAATGCCCATTTACCCAGCAGCTTGCTGTTTCGTTTTTTCATGTGTGGGGAATCTCTTCCCCATGTAAAAACAAAATGGATTTATTAAAAGATTGAAAGGTTCTGGTGAAATCACCAAGGGATTAGTTTATATGTTTCCTATCATTGCAGCAATAGTCTGTGGAGTATTCACCATGCAACAGAGAGAAGTCTCCTGGGAACAAACAAAAATTGTCACACAATTTTCACTCTTCTTACATGGACTGAGCGCCATTAGTAAAACTAAGCCCTAAAGATATTTAAAATCTTAAATAAAGTAGCCAGGAAGCTGCCAGCTAAAACCAACATTAATAGCCATGAAATGCTGTTTTGGAGGGTAGGATAATCCTTGCATCCTGGGAAAATCAACCAAAGGTTCCTTTCTGGTTTATAATGTAAGGCAGGACCCTCTTTTGAAATGAAGATATTTAAGGCCAGTGGCTACAGAGAAGTAAACTGCTCTGGGTGGTCATATCAAGTGGCCTTTGGAGGAAGAAGTGTTGGATCTCTGCACCTGTAATTTCTCCACATATATATTCTTTCTTAATATGGATTGAGCCTTCCCTGTGCCTGTCCTAGGAGTCTGGAAGGAATACAGGTAAGATGGGAGGGAAGAAGAAAGAGGAAGGAAAAGGAAGATGGGAGAGAGAAAGAGAGAGACAGGAAGACTGAGGGGACAGAAATGACTGAGACAGAGAGAGAAAGAGACAGGTACAGAGAGAGGGAGGCTGACAGAATCTCTAGCTGTGGGCCCAAGGCTGAAGAAAGATCTGTTTTCAGAAGAAACACTGAGACATGGAAAAATGTTTTGATTATCTGTTTTGGGCACTAAAATCATTATAATTTCAGTATTATGGGAAATATGACCTCATTTAAATATACTCATACTTTTTATTCTCATTTGTTGACCAAATTTCAATATACACCATTACATACCAAAGAAATAAAACATTTTCATTCATACACCAGACTTTTAAGTTGTAAAATACCAAAAAAACTTGTTTGAATCAAGGTTCTCATTAACTGGTTATTCTACAATTTGTATTTTTTTAAAAAAGGGAATTTACTTTTGTCTATAGTTATCCAAGTACTTCCGCAAATTTTTATTAGTTTCCTACTATGTGGCAGGAAACGTGTTAGTTAAGTGCTGTCCTTCAGAGTGTACAATAGCTTTAGCAGACAGAAACGTGTACAGATACTTGCGAGACAGTGTGAAAGTATCACCACTAAGATAATTGAATGTTCAGAAATCCAGAGAAAGGTAGCCCTTACATAACCCTAGTATCACTGGGAGTGGTGGGGTAGGATAAATAAATAGTTCTTGGATACAAAGGAACTCTGGTATAATAAAGAGACAACTTCTTGCCAACAATGGGAAAAGGAGAAGGTTGAAAGGCAGAACCTAAGAACCTAAGTCCTCTGCAGTTTGAGTAACTTAGTAGACTCTATCTGTGGATTAGTAAGATGATTCTGTAAAGGGACAGGGAAGAAATCTTTTACGCTTTGCAGGTCAGGTTGCATCTGCCATTGTAACACAAAAGCAGACACTGATGATACAGAAATGAATCTGTGTGTCTCTGCTCCAATAAAACTTTATTCAGAGAACAGATAGAGCAACACATTTGGTCCCACACTTGGACGTGGTTTGTCAATCCATGACCTACTCAATAGAATCAGATACTGTGATTAGCCCTGAAGGAGGTGCTGTATTTAAACACAGTTCCATAATTGATGCTTGTACTTATAGTCTCAGCCCAACAGGAAAAGTCTGGGTATGTCCAGTGTTCTTTCTTTAACAAACCTGGAAAATTTGTAGAATATGTTAGAAACAAACTATCTAGAATTAGAAGGAAATATGGAACTTAAGGGCAAACACTAGACTGCTTGGGAGAAAATATCTATGAAAAATAATATATCCACTAGAGGTTTACATCGCTGAAGGTTTTAACCCTATGGATTTTATGTGAGCATATGTATACGGTTTTTATGCAAATAGTCAAGGCCTGCACTGTTCAGTACAATGCTCACTAACTATATGTGGCTATTGAGCATTTGAGATGTTGCCAGTGGAATTCAGGAAACGTGTTAGTATTTATATGTTAGTATATGAATTTGTAGCACATGAATTTTTAGCTTTATTAAAGTTAAATTTAAAAGAAGCTATTAAATTCAGTGACAGAAAACTTTAAACTACGTTTGATAAAACTTTGGAAATTTTTCAACATAAAATTTGGATACAAAAATATAAAGCAAGCATTTCTCATGAAGCCTCCAACTTGAGATATGCTGTCAAATGTAAACTATGCGCTGGATTTCAGAACCTCAGAACAAAAAGAAGGTTAATTGTTGCATTCATAGTTTTAATATTGATTGAAAATTTAAGTGATAACATATTGGATATATAAAGCTAAACAAAATGCATTTTTAATTATTTTCACCTGCTTTTAAAAAGTTTTTTAATGTGAGTGATTGAAAAACTTAAACTATGAATGTCCACTACACTATATTTCTCTTGAACAAAATATCCAATATATTTCTATTGTCTAAAATGTCCTATTGAAGGAAGTCAACACTTTTCCCACTATGTTTGAAGAATTGAGAAAGATTTGACCAGAGTTTGTCCCATGGCGAGTTAATGGAAGAAAAGTGATTAAATTCACAGTCCCAATATTCTAGCTCTTTGGCCCATCCTATTGAACTGTAATGCTTTAATAGTGCTAATGGAATCAAATCTCCCCTGAGATATCTTTAAATCTGCATTATTTGGCTAATGTAAATTCTGATGTTTGCAAAGAAACCAACAGCTGGAGCAATCAATTGTAATCCCCAGGTTACTGGGGCTCACAGACTCCGAGACTGGGCTGGGAACTGAACTGCACCAGCAGTTCCATTAAACACACATATCTTGATGACATTTTGAGAAAGAGGCAATAAAGTCCAGATTTGGTCTTCGTTTATCTGAAAATTCCCCCACTTAAACAAAATGTAGGGTGGCAAACTAAATCCAGAACCCAGGCATGCTGATTTCCAGTTAAGTTTTATTTTTCGCTGCTACTTCTCATTCATATCCAATTCTCACAAAAGTAAAAGTCAAAAATGAAGAAAAGCAAGACTCAATTTCTGGGGGTTGGGGATTTAGCTTAGCAGTGGCGCACTTGCCTAGCAAACACAAGGCCCTAAATCCAACCTCCCGCTCTCCCACCCAAACAAAGACTCAATTTCTGTCTGTAATTTGAAAATTTGGCAATAAAATTTTGGGAAAATTTAAAATTGTAATTATAATTCCACTTATGCCTCCTTTTACCTTCCCTCAACCAAGAGAACAATAATGAAAACATTATCAGTTCACAGGCTGTCAGAGTTAGGAAAGAAGCTTGAAAAACAGAGAAAGGATTAGGAGATATTCAAGGCAGGATTTTAAGACTCAGCAGCGTTCTATTTCTTGCCTGGGTGGTGATTACATGGGGGAGTTGACTTTATGAAAATTTATTAAGTGATACACTTTAGGACATGCACTTTCCTGCATTTGTATTACACCTGAATAGAAAGTTGAGAAACATTTTCTAATCAGTAGGAAATAAAATAAATTATAGTCAGTACCTGTGACCAAAGCAAATGTTTCTTAATATGTGACAGATCACTAATATTTTGCTTTGATGGAGGAGCTCCATTAACATTTCCACTGATGCACCAGAAACTCTGCCATTAAGAAGCTGGCCCTTGTGGCTAACATAAGATCTGGTTATATGCAAATACTCATAGTGCATCACGGATTACTGGGAACTAGTTCATCCTCAGAGTGGAGGAATTAAATGTGAGAGTGTTCGAGTCAAAATGTTCATCTCACATTCAGGTTCTACCCCTGATCATCTGTTCTAGTAACTTTTGTTATATAACAAAATACTCCAAAATTTAAAGACTTAAAGTATCACGGGTATATTCTGCTCTCAGATTCAGAACATGAGAATCGTGGAAGTGTGCGTGTTAGTGATTCTTTCTAGACTGAGTGAGGCAGTTCAGTGATTCAGCTGATGAATAAGCTGCTCTGGAAGTTCTAAGAGAGTTTGTTCACTGATATGTGTTTGACCCTGGAGATCAAGGCTGAGATTGCCTATCAGAGCCTGTACTATGTCCTCTCTGTGTGGCTTGGATCCTTTACAGTAAGCAGCCCTGGAGTAATCAAACCTCTCACATCACAGCTCAGTACTCTGAGCACAGAGTTCCAGTGATCAGGGCAGAAACCACAATGCCTCTCATCTTCTCAATGAAGACAAGTTAGCCAGGCTCTGTTAGACAAAGTCATCAAAAGGAAGACGTAGACCCAACCCTTTAAGGGAGGAGTGATACAGTCACATCCTGGAAGAACACGCAGAGCAAGAGACAGTGGTAATTATCATCAGCCACATTAGCTATGTGAACTGGGGCAACCCTTTAAAACTCAACAGATCTGTTATTCCATTTGAAAATGACAGTGATAATAATAGTCACCTCACTGGATTACTCTAAGGATTGATGAGATAATACGCATGTAGTGCTTAGTACCTTGCCAGAGTCATGGTAAGAAATTAGGAAATACTTATTCTTTATTTCTCTATCAATATGGTAAGAGTTGAGAAAAGTAGAAGAGAATAGAAAGAAGGCTCTGGAGTAAAAGCTGGAGTTAGACCTGGGTAAAATGACAAAGAAGGAATGAAGAGGCAAGTCACACAAGATGGAATGACTTCCAAGATAGCAAAGTGGCTTGGAAAACAACGTCAGGCAGGAACTAAAAGAAAACTTTCTCAGTTGTCCAATTTTTCCTAGGATTAACCTTGGTATTTTGTCAAGCAAACAGTGGGAGATGGCTTGTTTATAAAAGTCACTTTCATCGGAAATCTCAGATTGTCTTCAGATTGTCTTCATTCATAGGGTTGCCAAGCAAAAATAAAAGAAGGACCCTACTTTTGACATATTCTGACACTGTCAGCAAAGAGTAATCGTGCTTAAGTCTCTAAACAAATGAACATCAACCTTTCCAAGCCAAGATGGTACCTTGGGATTTGCCACAGAAATGAAAGTATGTAACAAACTTTAAGTGAAATAAATGGATCTCTTCCAAACAACTCCCAGATGAGCCAGGTAAAGGGGATCTGTGTTACAGGATGTTGTATTAATACTTAATGGAAAGAACCAGAATCCCTTTCCCACTTGGCAGCTGCAAAATAAGCCTTTTTAGCAAATGAAAAAACAGGAAGCTCTGTAAATTAATATTTTGCATGGTACTAAAGGAAGACTTTTGATCATAGAACTGGCTTATCAAATATCAGTTGACAACTAAATGATATTTTTTTAACTAAATGATATTTTATGTCATTTTTTAATTTCAAAAAATCAGAAATATAAGAAAGACAAAGCATAGAATAAATGTTATTGCAGATTCTGTACCCAGATTTAATGCCACCCTTTCAGTATGTTAACCAAGAATGCTTGTGGATGGGGATTTAGCTCAGTGGTTAGAGTTCTTGCCTCCCAGGCACAAGGTCCTGAGTTCAATCCCCAGGAACCCCCCCCCAAAAATGCTTCTCTAATATTTACTAGTCACTAAATTTGAGCCATATGGAAAGCATAATATCTCAATCTCTCAATATATATTCAAATCTGAGAATGGCAAAAGTCATGGTAATTGTGATTCTATATCGGAGGAGCTGATTACAATCAGCTTCCAACTTTGAGCTTCCAACGTAATAAATAGAAAACACTAAAAATATTTACTTATTTTCTACTGTAGGCACAAGCCCTGCTATGCACAGTGGGATATACAAAGTTAAATAAGATCCAATTGTTATTATCATGAGTGCCATAATCTTCTCAAGGCAACAGAGGTATACATCAATAACTCTATTATGAAACTCATAAAGAGCAAATATCATAATAGATATAAAACATCATTCTTTGGGGATGTTTGGAACATAGTAATTCATACCAATACAGGGTACAGTGAACAGAAAGGTTTACTAAAGAAAGTAGGATTTGAATGGGCACCTTCAAGAACAGGTAGTGAGTACTTTAAGGTCTAACTATATCCAAATTGAATGATCAAAAGGAAAAAGGGTCTAGAGGTAGCAGATCACAGGGAATATTCCAGAGAGGAGTTGACTATTCTTTGAACCCTTTGAAGGCAGGGATTGCTTTTGCTAACTCCCAACACTGTGGGTACAGGGTAGATCCCTTATAAATTTTAAATATGTGAAAATTATATAATGTTCATGTGGCACTGGGTAATGTTTATACAGTTAAAATATTACATAAAAGCACAAAAAAGAAAAGATATATTTGAATGCCCAAGTCAAAGTTTCAGACATAATTCCATGTGCAATATGTGACAGATTGATGCTATAGGACAGCTTATGACATATAACAGCAACATTATAACACACAGCACAACTACATGACGTATAATGGAGAGCAAGAGAGAAGCAAGAGGCAGCGATGTGCCCCACTTTTGTTTACTTCCCACCAACTGAGCTGATTTTCGGGGGGGCCTTCAGGAGAGAGGAGCTTACCTAACTCACTACGATTTAAGAACACCGTGGCTTTAGCTCTGCAGTTATTTCTCCACTGCATTTTCAAACCTCTCAGGACTTGATTTAATCCATATTTAAACTGAGATAATGATTTAACAGGCGTTGAAAATATTATGATAAGGCCAACTCATTTGACTCCGTGGTGATGGAAAAAATTTTGGTTCAAGTAAAAACCTGCTGAAAAATGCAAACATGCAGTTTTAAAATGTTGTAAATGGGAGACATAAAAGGTGTAATGATGACATCATTCAATTAGGTATGAAAAGTACTAAGAAATAAGTCTTTAAATGGTATGAAAGCTTTTAATAAGAGATGATTCAAATGAAGAGAAAGGTAAATCAAAATGGGAAGTATTCCGTCTGAGTAGCAAGAAAAACGCATGTTAAGACAGTGGGATGCCATTTTTTATCCATTAAGCTAATAAAATCTTTACTTTAATGTTAACGTTCAACTCTGCTAAGGTTGCAATAAAACTGTTAAATTTATACATTGTTATGGCAGTATTAATGAGTGAAACTCATAGAAATCTACTTGCCAAAATATAACCAAAGCCATGAAAATTATAAACCTCACTCAGAATTTCAGCTTTAAAAATCCAAAAGAAGAAAAATATACAGATTTGAAGAATTTAAATCTAAGGCAACTAACAGTGACAATCTGAAAACACAAAGAAGATTTAACAAGTCGTTGCTGAGTAATTGTCTCCACTGCCCTCTATAACCTCTAAGGGAGCCAGGGAAATACAGTCACTGCCATCACACCTCACTCAAAACAGAACATACTCCTCTTTTCAAACCCTAACCTTCCTGTGAACCTCATGGTAACCACAAAGCATAAAGCTACAGCAGGTACACAAACAAGAAAGAAAAACGAATAAAAGCTTAGCAGTACAGGAAAACACCAAACTACAAAGATAGAAAGCAAGAGTGGAACAAAGAAACAAAAGATCTAAAAGACAACCAGAAAATAATTAACCAAATGGCCATAGTAAGTCCTTGTGTATAAATAATAACCTTGAATATAAATGCATTAAACTCTAAGAGACATTATGAGACTGAATGGGTTAAAAAAAAAAAAAAAAAAGATCCGGGCTGGGGATTTAGCTCAGTAGTTAGAGTGCTTGCCTTGTAAGCACAAGGCCCTGAGTTCGATACCCAGTGGCAAAAAGGATCCATCTGTACCTGCCTAAGAGACCCATCTGAGCTGAAGGATATATGTAAGCAGAAAAGTGAACGGATAGAGAAAGATATTCCTTGCAAATATTAACCAATGACAGCAGGCGTGGCTATACTTACATCAGATAAAATAGATTTTAAATCAATAATCACAAGAGAAAAAGATCATTATTTATATTTAGAGGGATAAATTTATTCAGAGGACCTGCCAAATGTAAATATATATGTACTGCACATTGGAGCACCTAAAAATATAAGGCAATTATTAATAGATATGATGGGAGATATTGATAGCAATACAATAATTGGGATCTTCCACGCCTCACTTTCAACCAATGGACGGGTCACCCAAACAAATGATATACAAGGACATCCTGGACTTGAGCTGCATGTTAGACCATATGTGTCTAATATATATGCATGATATGATCAAAAACTATGGTGTAGTTTAAAATTTCTTTTTAAAAACTTATTACAGTAAAAGAAACATTGTCGTTAATCCCCCTCAAAATATTCCCCCTCACTCCAAACACTTCTTTCATAAATGTCTTTAGTTCTACTCTTGTGACTGCCTTGATGTCCTGAATAGATTCAAAATGTTTACCTTTCATGGTTACTTTGACTTCAGGGAAAAGCCAGGAGTCACATGGTGCCAGATCCAGTAAACAAGGTGGATTATGACACACTAATATGTGTTACGAGCCTAACTTTCCATTGGATGACAGTCAGCAATAGGATTTGCCACAGTTTTCATCACACCTTGCAAAGACACTCATGACAGATGACTTCCGGAACTGCTCCAGAAGGTGGCAGGAAGGACGGGGTGTGTGTTGGAAGAGGGGGCGAGTATGTTGAAGGGGATTAATAGCAATGTGTAATAAATTTGTTTAATTTAAACATTCACCACATATTCTGATCACCCCTGATACAGAACTTTCCATCCAACAGTAGAATACACATTCTTTTCTAGTGTACATGCAACATCCTTCAGATCATATGTTAGGCCCCAAAACTAGTTGTAGCAAATTCCACGAGTCTGAAATCATAGCTGGTGTTTTTTCCATCCATCACGCTATGAAACTAGAACTCAATAACAGAAAGATTCTGAAAAAATTTATTACTAATACGTGAAAGTCAAATAATAACATGATCCATAACAACCAATGGGCCAAAGAAGATGTCAAAAGGAAACTGAATTATATCCTAAAATAAACCACCATGGAAATATAACATACCAAAATTTATGAAATGAAGCAAAAGCAATACTAGAAAGAAGTTTATACCAATTAATGCCTATATTAAAAAGAAAGATTTCCAAATAAACAACCTATAATTATAATTATAATTATACATTGAGGAGCTAGAGAAATAAGAATAAACTAAAAACCCAAAGTTAACATAAAGAAATAGTGAAGATCAAAACAGGAATGTATCAAATAGATAATCAAAACAAGAAGACAATAAAACCAAGAACTGGTTCTTGAGAAAAATGAACCAATTTAGCACTAGTTTTAAATTTAAATAGAGAGAAGTTCAAATAAAACCAGATATGAAAATGTAGACACTAAAAATTTTCCTCAGAAGTGAAAAGAAACATAAACGACTACTCTGAACAATTACATGGCAAAAAATTGAATAACCGAGGGGACACAGGCAAAATCTTAGAAAAATAGATTCTTCAGGGAACTAGGACTAGAGATTCCATTTGACCCAGCTATTCCCATTGTTGATATCTTCCCAAAAGAATTAAAAGCATCATACCGCAGTGACATATGCACAGCCATGTTTATAGCAGCACAGTTTGTAATAGCTAAATCTTGGAAGCAGCCCAAATGCCCATCAACAGCAGAATGGATAAAGAAAATGTGGTTTTTTTATACAATGGAGTACTACTCTGCCATAAAGAATGATAAGCTTGAGATATTCCTAGGTAAATGGATGCATCTTGAGACCATATGCTTAAGTGAAATAAATTGGACACACATGTTTAAATACCGCATAGTTTCTCTGGTGTGAGAAACGGAAGTGTAAATAAAGACTAAAATGTATCATATTGGGAAAGGGAAGGAAATGTCCAAATGGGAAAGGGAACAGGGGAGGGGGAAAGGAACAGAGGGACAAGAGAAATAAGAAATGGAAGGAAAAAATGGAAACAAAGCTTTTGTAAATAGGGAGGGAGGAGGGGGTAAGGGGAGGGGAATGGGAAAAAAAAGGAGCAATAATATATGTAATGTACAGGTACAAATTCCCTATGATGAATGTTATCACTATGTACATCTAAAATATACCATTAAAATAAAATTTAAAAAAATCTTAGAAAAATATAATGTATAAATACTGAATAAGAAAAACAAAAAGTTTAAGCAGATCAATAACAAATAAAAGATTGAAGTAGTAATTTTAAAACTTCCAAAAAAGAAAAGACCAGGACCAGATAGCTTTGAGGATGAATTCTATCAAATACTCAAATAATTGTTTTTAATACTTCATGAACTCTTCCAAAATACCTGACCCAAGGGAACTTACAAATATATTATGTATGATGTGCATCATTTTGACACGCAAGTCATAAGTGGAATTTGTTAAGACAAGTTTTGTGGTCTAACAAGCCCTGGACATACAGAGCTAAAATAAACCGATATAGGAAGTACAAGAATTCAATAGATTATGAAAAAATTACTGAAAAACATTTCCTTTGGTTCTGTAGAGATATCTAGATTGACTTTTAAATTAGCAATCTCTTCGTTTCCATTAGAGAAGTTCCTCTTTTTTTTCCTCTCTTTCTGAGATGGTATCTCACTCTGTAACACAGCCTGACCCTGAAACTCAGCAATTCTCCTGCCTCAGTTTCCTGAGTGTGCACCATCATACCCATGTAAAGAGGTTTATTTAGACCTCATCCATATTTAAAGTTTCTTTGACTGTGCCTAGATTAATAAAGAGATCTTCTTTAGAAAAAATAACATACGACCCATTCTGGAGAATGATATGTGCTTAATAAATGGAAAAATATTCTGTGTTCATGGATTGGAAAAATTAATATTGTTAAATACTCATACCACCAAAAGCAACCTACAGATTCAAGGCAACTTCTATGAAAATTATGTCATTTTCCAGAGTTAGTAAAGAATCTTAAAATACAGAGAGAATCAGCAGACCCCAAATAGGCAAACCAAGGCTAAGCAAGAAGAAGAGGAAGAAGAAGGAAGAGGAGGAGAAGTGGGGGAGAGGAAAAAGAAAAGGAGGAAGAAGAAAGAGGAAGAGGATGAGGAAGAGGAGGAGAAGAAGGAGAAAGGAAAAAAAAGAAGGAAACATCACAGTCTAAGATTTCAAAATATATAATAAGGCTATTATAGTCAAAACATCATGATACTGGCATGAAATACACATATTGACCAATCGAACAGGAAAGAAACTCTGAAGTAGACCCAAGTACTCATGGTAAATTGACTTTTAGCAAAGGTGCCAAGAACACACATCAGGAAAAGGACAGTGTCTTCAATAAACGGTGTGAGGGAAAAATGATTATACACATTCAGAAGAACAAAACTGGACCCTTGTCTCACATTGTATATGAAAATCAACTCAAAATGGATAAAAGACAAATTTTAGATCTGAAACTGTACAGATACTAGAATAATATAGAAGGTTAAAGTACCATGACACTGATCTTCACAATGATTTATGGGATAGTACTCTAAAAAGATAGGCAAGAAAGACAAAAATAGTGAAATGGGATTGGATCGAACTAAAAAACTTCTGCACACCAACAAAAACTGAATTAACAGAGTGTAAAGATAGCCCATGGAGTAGGAGAAAATATATGCAAAGCATACATCTGATAAGGGGCTAATATCCAAAATATATAAAGAACTAAAACAACTCAACAGCGAGAAAATAAACTGATTTTAAAAACAGGCAAAGAACCTTATTAGACATGTTCTAATAAGAAAACACATAAATGGCCAATAAATGTATAAAAAGATGTACAAAATCACCCTCCATTTGGAAAATGAAAATTAAACCAGGCATGATGGCACACATTTATAATCCTAGAACTCTAGGAGGCTGAGGCAGGAGAATCGCAAATGCAAGCTCAGCCTGGAAACTTAGCAAGTCAGTGAGACCCTGTCTCCAAATTATAAAAAATAAGTGAAAAGTGGTGGGGTCAGGGTGGGTAGCTCAGTGTGAAGGCCCTGGTTCAATCCCCGGTGCAAAAAAAAAGGAAAGAGAAGAAAATTTACTCCTAAATATTCTTCAATGATATTATAGATAACATTGTGTTCTTAATTTCTTTTTCAGATAGTTTATTGTTACTGTATAGAAAGTCTACTGATTTTGGTAGTGGAGTAAAGATTTTTGTTAAATTAGTAGATTTTAGCTGCTCCAAAAATTAATTATGTGAGGTGATATATTAATTTGTTTTACAATAGTAGCCATTTTACTACGTATATTTATTCCAAACATCATATTGTAAGCCTCAATTGTCAATAAACAGTAAGATTTATTTTTTAAAATTATAAAAAACTACAGAGTCACTCAAAATCTTTAAGAAGAGGCTATGAGCCCACCATGAGTCACACTTTCCCCTAACCTCCAAGGCCAACATTGGGAACACAGGAAATTCCTCAGAATGACTTGCAGAGCTCGTAAAATAAATTCATGTCTAAATCCCCCACCCACAGGAGCTTCTGGTTCAGAGTCTACCAGCATCCATCAGCTTTTTGGTTCAGTCACCTGCCCTCCGACAGTGTGAAGAGAGTCCACTTGGGTACACATAAGTCTGGACATTGCTGGTCCGATATTCAAGCTTCTCAGATGCTCCATGAAAGGACAATAGTGCCCAGTCAAGAGGCATTAAACTGCAGTCTTGGCATATGTGCAGAGAGTACTGGTGATTTTAAATTGATGCTTTGTTTGCGTGAAAGTTGAAAGCTTTTAAGTCACTAGAAAGTGTTACTATAAGTGTGACAGATTTTGCACTAGTCACGATAGAAATGGATGACTAATATCTAAATGGACTTTTATGGTTACTCTGATTTTACTACTTTTTGAAACCTAGTGTCTATTATTAAAATTATTCATAAAAATAAATCATTAAACTGAAACTCAGCAGCATTTTTTCTTCTACCACACCCCACATCTCCCCTCACTTCCATTGTAGTCCATTACAATTGTCCCCCTAAAGAATCTCTTTTCGTCTCTGTACAGAATCGTCTCCACACTGTTGCATTTTATGAGCTATAATTCACAAGCGGTTTCTAACATGCGTAATAGTAACAAATCCTAATTGGTTGTGTAATAGAAACAGACAACTGATACTGTAGTAAGCCGCTTCTACACCACCTATTTTCTGTATGCAAATCAGACAGAAACAAATGTTTGGCCCCAGCTGGGCAAAATGTCCCATTTAGAATTCTTTTCCTCTTCTTTGTTCTTTGATGTTCTGCAAATGAGCTTTAGAACTCCACTCTTCACACAATTCAATTTTACAGACCCATTATCTGAGATATAATGTGGAGGTTAAATATATCAGGGCAGCCATTATGTGAAAATAATTAACAGTAATGAATAATGCACTAATTCCACTGATGAGAGATGGTTATATGTGTAATGAAGTGTTGGGGCAGCCCTGACAAATGAAATTAAAATATTTAAACACTGTTTTATGATATTACTTTGCTCATATAATTTCCTTTACCTACAATGAGCCACTTGGATTATCGTCATTATCTTGACAGCTCTGAAGGATGAAAGAGTGCGGGTTAATGTGACAGCAATTAGTCAGAGGGAGAATCCATCACCCTGGCAGAGCAGGCTGAGGCAGACAGGGCCTCTGCACTGTCCTGTTTCCACCCCGAGAAGAATGATACTATCAACATCACTTCAATATTAAATGGATAGAATTATCTTGTCATTCACTTACAGCCTCTGAAGAAATACCTATTTGTACCTGCAAAGGAAAGGTCAGCCTTTCTTAATCACCCATAAAAATATGTTGATGGATTCTTTATATCAATAATAGTGACAGGAACAGGGACAGGAAAGAGGCACGACAGTTCAAATGCAAGAAGTTTCTCCCTCAAGTCCTTAGAGCTTCTCCCCACAATTTCTGCTTCAGTTGAGTTTGAGTCTCAGGGCCCAGTCTGCAGAGGACACTGTTGCCTGCACACTCTCCTTGCCCTGTCATTATTACATCTGTCTCCTAGTTTGAAAGTAAATTCTACATTTTTAAACTTTATTCTATTTTGAAACAACCTTTTCTGCTTTTCAAGCTATGATGTGTCAGAATTTTAAAGTCCTGGTGACGTGCTAATCTATCTGTTCATTGAAGCTGATACTGAACGCTTACTCTGTGTCACAGGCAAAAAAGTCATTGAAGACACGGGCGGAAGCTGTGCTATCCCCAGTGCTCACTCGGATTCTCATGGTTTAGTCTATGATCTGAGAGTAGAGCTACATTTCCAGAAATCCGTTAACCGGATAAAATGTTTTTTTAAACTTTAAAACTCTGGTTTTCGTTGTATTTCCTTTTGCTTCAAAATAATTATGAATGACTGAGAAACTGCTGCAATTAAAATAGATTTCCAGAAAATTTTGATTCGGTGTTCTCCTCGCCTTTGATTACAAGATGATTTTCTTTGATTCTGCTCCCAGGAGAGTAAAATAATTGACACATTCAGTTAAAGAAAAAGATGTATGGTCTGCTCCATTTGTCCTTAACTAATTCCAATACACTGGAAATCTCCCTATTCAGAAATGCATCATGATTTTGAGTGCAAAAAGCAGCACATTTCATTTGCCATTTAAAGTTGTGTTCAAAAGTCATTTTTACATCAAGTCAGAATCCATCTCCAGACCAATAGGAGCACCAGCTCTGCTGGCAAACCTTTTTGGCCCTGCTGACATGAGGCCCAACAGCACATCACAGAGTCACAGAAGCACAAACACTTTTCAAAATGCACGATACATGGCTCAGTTTCTATTCGACCACATGCATATAGCAACAGTATGGTCCTCCTCGGTGTTAATAAGATAAATAAGCAAATACTAAGGAAATCTCACTTAGGGACTGAAATGCTCATTATTGTCTGGGCAGACAATCAAAGTGTTTGGAAAGCCAAAAACACTTATCGCAAACCCTTGTTAACACTGATACTGGGGAATAAGCTAATACCCGTGTAAAAGCTCAGATGACCTCCACACATTAGTATAGTCATAAGTGACCCTGCGATTCAATCAAAATAGCAAGGCCTTTTAGGTAAGGCATGATGTTATAGTTACTTGATACTTATCTGTGTATCTAATCTAATTTGCAACCCCATTTTTGAATGTTAATTCATTACCAGCTCCTATTGCTATGTCAGCAATTCTTAAGGAAAAGACCAAAAAGGAAAGAAAAAAAAATGTGCACCACTCAAATGGAATGTATTCTTGCAATTTGGTAAAGTATGTGGCATCACATATAATGTATGCCTCTCTCTCACTAGGAAACAACCCTTGAAAATAATTTAGCCCTTTCCCATACTTCTTGCATTTGTTTTGAAAAAAAATTACAATTTACTTCAATTATCTGACAATGAAGTGCCTCAGCAATAAATCTAACATTAAAAAATCATTTCCAGCAAATTACTCCAATAAAATCAATGAAGGTCAGGCTCAGCTGTAGCAACAAATAAATGACATGTTATTGACAGGCTCGATGGACTTAATTGTCATTTATAAAGGTTAAGGGGATAAATAATCTAATGGAAAACAGATGTTTACTAAACAAAAAATGGAAACAAGTGAGATAAATCCAGAAGGGTAAGTTAGGCATGAATAGCCTCAACATTCTAGCTTGTCCCGGAGAGAAAATATGAGTTATTCTAATTCTGGCAGCACTCATGTTTGATTAAGTCAATATTTATCTGCTTCAAGTTGCTTTGTGATCTTTCTACCTTTTATATATTGAAGTCGTGAAGCAGACTTTCTGCTAATAGAAAATGAAGAATTGATAAAATTGAATAACAGTAGCCAGGTTAAAAGCAGTTTGACCCATTTCAAAATTCCAGTAGCTGCATCTCTGAGAAGAGCAAATATTAAGAGAAGAAAGCTTGCCATTTCTCTACTGTGAAAATAACTCTGTGACAGCCTTCTTTACCAGATATAAATCTATATTCTAAATGTTAATATTTATTTTAAATTCATGTTTGCATACAAACTCTGTGAAATACACTGGATCAAATCTAGAAGGATTTTCCTAGGCAATAATTTCCTTCCTCCTTCTCTTTCTCCTTCTCCTGTAAATTTTAGCAATGTTTACAATACATGGGTCAAACTCATTGCCTGTGCTGACTTCTCAGAATAGGCTCCAAAACGTGCTTTACCTAGAAATGACCAAATTCCTTCCTCTGAATCACAAACGGTCTCTCAATGACATGCTTTAATCTTAAAAAAAAAAAAAAAAAAAAACTAAAAAATAAAAAGAGAGTAGGACCTTTTGAAGTGATCGGTTATTCCAGAAATCATCAATTCATAGAATCTTTCAAAGTGACAAGGATAATAGATGACAGAATTGGACCTCTGCATCTTACAGAGGAGGAAAAAGAACCAGTGTAAGAGAATTTTGCCTTAGGATCTTCAGAAGTGTCTGTGCAAGAACGAGCCCCCAAGTCACCTGACTCCCAGGGCAGTGATCCTTCCACACAATCTCTACATCTAAAATATTCAAAGAGAAGAGGAAGTGTTGCCTGCTTCCCACAGACAAAATAGGAGTAGCTTCCTGCTTCAAAATATAGGATCTGGTGTTCTCAAATGTACCCACGAGTATTGTTTGCACTGGTTAAAAGAGCAAGGACCAAGTTACTCAAATAAATGCGGAATGTTTTCTGTCCTCCAAAAAGCATACAAGTAACTGCAAAAAACATCTGGTCTTTCTTCTCATATGAAAGCCCACTCAAACTCCTCCCTAGAAGAATAAAAAGAAAAAGAAAAAGGAGGAGAAGCGGGGAGGAGGAGAAGGAGAAGAAGAAGAGGAAGGAGTGGAGGAGGAGAAGGGAAGGATAAAAGGAAGGAAAGAACTAACTGCTTGTTAAGGAAGGAAGGAAACCTCAATTAAATTATCTTTAAATTTCACCTAGCTGCTTTAAATCCTTTGCAGAAAATGAATAAGTAATAAACTCTTCCACAACAAGAACAAAATAAATGTGATTTTGTGTTTGTTATATCTGAAAATTATTAATTTTATCTTAGAAAAGGTCTTGGTTAGAGCATTTCTCAGTTAAAAAAAAAAAACCTAAAGAAATTTTTGAGGCTCCTCTGAAGAAACAATTTAAATGGATGAAAATGACATAATCACTTAGTTGGGATGTTTGTTCTTATTTCGTACTCGTCTCAGTAACTCTGTCGTCAGTGTTGACACACTAAAATCACTAACATTTTCTCAAGGGCTAAAAAAAATTTCCAGATTTCAAGTATTAGTTGCCAGTCCGTACTCTCCTGCTATTAGACCCCATTTCATGCAATATTTCATTTATGATCACAGTGTTAAAACAAAACCACCAAAAATAGTTTTATGCACTGAAGGCACAATTTGTAATAGTCAGCAGGGACCAACTATTCAATATTTGAGTAGGAGACAGATTCCGGGTGAAGCAACTGCTTGTTAAGAGAACTCCACCCTACAGATACGCCTGAGGAGCACTTTCCTAGAGACAAGCAAAGTGGCACAGGGAATTTGTTCTTAAAATGCGAGCTACATTATAAATTGTTAATACCCTGAAAGTAATACATCTTCCTTATATGTGGGAAATTTAAGTTATGGGAGCTAAGACTTGAGGGACTGAGGATAATTTCTGGCTCTCAGTAGCCCTATTAGTTCCATCTATAAAATGAAAATAAAAATTATTTTTTCATCTTACTCCAGCTGGATTTTATAGAGATTGGTAAGTTGAGGTTTGAGGTTGAGCATTTCCAAACTGCAGGAACTAAAGGAATGAAGAAAAGTTTGGATGAGGTCCAGGAATAATCGCATGTGGGCTATTTGTTCTCACTCTACAACTCCAACTACTCCTGGATGCATCCACTATAATAATCGAATGTATGAATCGAAAGTATTCGCCCAGCTAGAATTCAACCATGACGTCACTACAAGAGATTTTCAAAACTGCAACTTGAGTCTGATTTCTCTCCCATGTACCTCATCACCTGTTTAAAATTTCAACCAAGTTGGCTTCAATATCAGCCTATCAGAAACAGCAATCATCATCTTCTATAAGTGACTCTGGCGAATTCTCCTTTTCTCCTAGGAGCATGATCATCCCCACTTCGACTTCTCCAGCCTTCTCCCCCGGCTCGAAAAATCACATTCTGTCTCTTGGGAGTTTCACGATCACTGGCGTATTTCCCTGTGTGTGTCCTTCTGCCACACCAACGTTCAGCATCGCTACCTCACAAAGAAACAATGTCCGAGAGATCGGCCTCCAATCTTCTCCCCAGACACCCTGTCTACCCTGCACATTTCTGCAGGATTTCATCTTAACTACAGAGCACCAGCACTTCCTCCAGACCCTCACATTTGACTCCCATCTTTCCAAGCTAACATGAAGTGCTTTCCTCCCAGTTTTCTCTACAGGATTCCTGTTTTTCACCTTACACCTTTCCCCAGACACGTCTTACCAGTTAGCCCCCGAGATGAAGAAGCCCGTACTACACACCTTCATCACTTTTGGAATGTCTCCTCTCCATCTCTGTCTACCCAAATCCTACTCATTCCTCAAGGCCAGCTGAATAGTCTACCTTCATGCTGCTTTCCTGGCTCTCTCTGCCCACAAATGATTAATTATTCTTGTATTTTTCTAATATTTAAAAAGTGGCTACTCTGAAAATGATTTAGATTAGATGCCCAGATTTTTTTTTAAAAAAAGAGGATTTGGTAAAAGCTCATGTGGCTTCAGAGTTGTGAGATTGACAAATCTTTTTCTTAAATACCTTTGTTGTATAAATGAGAAACACCATAAGAAAAACCTGCTAAAGCCCTGGAGGCTCAAAGAGTCAGCAAGCCTGATGGATGGAGAAAGAGGTGATGACATGTAAATTTGGGAATGAGGAACAGGCAGCACTGGGAAGGTGGAGATGGAGGAAAATGGCATTTTCTGTGCAGGAAAGTGGACACAAGTGCTTTACTGAACAGCGAAGTATATGTGAAGGACAGTGGGTTTCCTTGAATTTTCCTAATGCTTATTCTCTCTCGCTCATGGAATTTACCATATTTATAGCTATATTAAGAATTATGTACGTAGATACTGTGTTTTACATAATTATCCTTACTCAACACAAGAAGTATATTACCCCCATTTTATAGATAAGAAGGCAAATGGACTAAGCCAGAGTCACGCATTTAAGTTAGAGAGGTGGGATCTGAACATGAGCCTCTCATATCCAAAACAGCAATGCTCTTTTCATCAAGCCAAAGATTACACATTATTGATCCTGCAAAGATGAGCGAAAAGCAGTCTTACACTCAAGGAAGTCTTCGGCCTGGGGAAGGAGGGAGCGCATCTCAATATGACATGCTGGACAAGGCAGTGAGGACATCCCTATTTCTACTGCCTTCCTTTAAAGCCTCATCTTACCTGTCTGCTTCTTATCCCTCTGAGTCTGCCTGCTGCCATCGGGGACATCTTTCCAAACCACAAATAAAAATGTGTCTCTTCTCTGCTAAAATGCCTTCAAAGACCCTCTGCCTGAAAGATGAAGTCCAGATCTCACAGCCTCACCTACAAGTCACACCCCAGAAGCCAGCTCTGAGCTCCCTTTCCAGCATGCATCTTCCACGGGTAACCAACATCTAAGCCAAAACAGGCAACTTCCCATTCCCAGTCTGCGTCTCCAATATTGTTTCCTCTTCCTCGCTGCCATTTGCCTCTGTGTTCTCCTTGAAAACTTCCACTACTCTGAGAAAAGTTTAAATATTATTTCCCCCAAAAGGCTTCCCTGATCCTACTCACACATGATTCACCACATAGGACCCCACAGCATAATCATTAGTGAATTTTTATATCACAGTAGATCCAGAATCCTTTGAACCTACAACATTTAACCAAATACAAGACCCATAATAGGACCTTTAAAAGCATTTGTTTAATGAATTAATAGTAAACTGAATGACAAATTAATCAGTGGATGTTAAAACAGAAGAGTGAAGGATTGGGGAATGTGCTATTGTACACAGCTGCACAGTTGTGGACAGCTAGAAAAATGTAGCCCAGGCTAATAGAATATAACTTAAAATAAGTTTTGAGACTTGTACAAAATCAGCATTCCATTCTCCACTACATTAGCGTTCAGCTGATCAGAATCACCTGCAACCCATATAAGCCTCAAAACCATAACTGAATGTTTTTTTTTTTACTGGATATTACAGGAAGATAAGATGATAAAGCCCACATTTCACACTTACAACTACATCCAGCTTTCTACAAAATAGATCCACAATGTTCAATGACATACCTCACTTATGATGTATACGTACAGAACACGAAGCACGTATGGCAGGGTTCATTGCGAGTTTTCTGTTTATTCTCACAAAAGATAGTTGACAACCATTAGCAGGTGGTAATCCCATATGAAATCTCTTCTGTCAAAACTAAACTGCTTTGTTCCCCTGACTAGTCTATGCTGAGATATCTACTCCTTGCCTCGCAATTACTGACTGTAGAACTCTCTCAACTTCAGCTAAGGCAATTGTTCAAAGTGATGTCATTATGTACTTAGTCCATATCAATTAGATTTCTAGAAAACATCTCTCTTCAGTAAATTTTCATTTTTTCCCATCTGCTTTGCAAAGTGTCACTCTGTCTTTCCTGGAGCTGGAGAACGAGCTTGTGGTACCACAGCTGTATGGCTTCTCTCTAAATCCACACAATTGTTAACAAAGTCTGTGGCCTGGCTTAAACTCCTCCAGCTACTATGTCTTAGTCACTTTCTGGACCTTGAGCCAAGTACCCAACACCTGCATTTAAAGAAGAGATTTATTTTGGCTTATGTTATCATCCATTTGGGGCAATCTCCAAGACAAAACTGGCCTAAGATCCCTCAGAGAGGAAACCTGCTCACATCATGGCAACCAGGAAGCAGAGAGCTAAGGGAAGAGCCGGAAGAGAGATACACCCTTCCAAGTCACACCTTTCATGACCCACCACTAATCCTCCCTCTTAACAGCACAGCCAGCTACTGAACTCAGTAGTGAATGAATCCACTGATGAATAGAGCACATTCCCACGACTCATTATCTTCTGAAAGTCCTTCCTTTAAGTGCATGAGAGTTTAGGGGGAATTCCAGGTCTAAACCCTAACATTCTGCCCGTGGCCCTGAAAAGATTCACACACATCTCTTTATGCAAAATGCATTTAGTGCATCACTAAGAGTTACCAAAATTTTAACAGTTCCAGCATTGGTAAAATGTCCGAGTTGAGACCCCCTCTGAGATCCAAGACAAACTCTTAGGTATTAACCCCCGTAAAAATAAAAAGAAAAACATTTTCCAGTGTACAATGGCATTGGGTAAACATTTTACTCCAAAAAGGAGAAATAGGATGATAGAAAGGAATAGGACCAAAGCAACACAAAAACCCCATGGGGAAAACATCAAACCCTGTGGCTCTGTGTCCAGCACCCCAGGCAATTTGTGGCGATATGTAAGCTCCAAAGAACTGGGGTAGCCCCACTCCTATGGCATTTGCCAGTTACAGCCCTCATAGCTCCCCTCTTGGGGTGGCTTTGCTCACTACCTGTGGCTTTCCTTAGCAGATGTTCCATATTCCTGGCTTCACCAACTTCCTGGGATCTATCTCCACTGAACTTTTGGTTTTATTTGGACAGCTTTACACACTGCCCTCTCAGCAGTACACTGCCCAGCTTCCCAGGCTTCCCTTTAAAATCTGGGTGAAAGCCTTCCTGACTCCACAACTCTTGCATTCTGCATGCCTGTAAAACCAACACCACATTGACCAAGGTTTGCCACCACATTGAGCAGTAGCCATGCCCCCTTGGATCATGGGTGCAGGGGAATCTGAGTGCCTGGATGGCTGAGCACTGTGAAACAAATCCTGGAGAAGCAATTCCTTAGGTAGCTCCTCTTAAACAGGAGTTTAAGAGGGGCCAACAGTTCTGCTTTCAAATTAAAGCTTTACAGTTTTGAACCATTGAACCTGAAATGGGTGGGGTCTTGTTGATTTCTGAGATCCCATCATGGTATCTTCCCTATGCAAAGGGATTCCTGATGCAAAGTACTTGGCTTCTTTTTTTTTTTTTT